>JARGYF010000209.1:92500-99113 GCA_029203975.1 Mycena vitilis | reverse complement strand
ACTTGCCCTCCAATTGTTCCTCGTAAGAGATTTAAATTGTACTCATTCCAATTATAAGACCCGAAAGAGCCCTATATTGTTATTTATTGTCACTACCTCCCCGTGTCGGGATTGGGTAATTTGCGCGCCTGCTGCCTTCCTTGGATGTGGTAGCCGTTTCTCAGGCTCCCTCTCCGGAATCGAACCCTTATTCCCCGTTACCCGTTGAAACCATGGTAGGCCTCTATCCTACCATCGAAAGTTGATAGGGCAGATATTTGAATGAAGCATCGCCGGCACAAGGCCATGCGATTCGAGAAGTTATTATGAATCACCAAGGGAGCGGCGAGCCGCGTTGGTTTTTTATCTAATAAATACACCCCTTCCGGAAGTCGGGGCTTATAATGCATGTATTAGCTCTAGAATTACCACAGTTATCCATGTAGCAATGTACCATCAAATAAACTATAACTGATTTAATGAGCCATTCGCAGTTTCACAGTACAAATTTGTTTATACTTAGACATGCATGGCTTAATCTTTGAGACAAGCATATGACTACTGGCAGGATCAACCAGGTAACTACTTTCCTTAAGCCGCCCAGCAGTGACGCATAAGCAGCAGCAGTCCCTACTAACTTGCGCCAGAACGGCAACAAGCTTCCAGGACTGGGAGTATTTCATTAACAAGATTGTATCGATTCAACCGCAGCCTTGAAGATCGTTCCCCGAGAGTACTAGGCTCTTCAAAGCCAGCGGCCAAAACACCTTATTCCCCGATCTCACAAATTTCGAACACACTTCCCTTGGTCACAGTTAAGCAACCAAGATGGCGGTCCTTAGAGAGAACTACCAACAACCGGCCAAAGTCAATAAAGCCAATAGCACAGTCGCGGCGGATTCCCAAGTGGTTAGTTGCGACAGGTTTAGCCATCGGCAAGGAATCCACATCGCTTCAGCAGCGCAGACAACGGTTAAGCTATCTGACAGTTCGGACGTGAAAGAGACCCGAAGGCCAGTTTCAAAGCGCCCAGCTCAAACACATCCCAAGCCAGTACGTCCTGACAGGCAGGCATATCAATGGCTCGGTCCAGGTTAAGCTCGTCATGCAACAAAGGTAGAGGCGTACTAGACTAGACAGTGACGGTGCCGCAGCGGTGCCAAAGCCTTGCTTTCAACCTCAAGCGCACAGAGAAGTCAGACTTCAAAGTGCAGGTACAAAGGGTTTTGAACCTACTCAGACGCGCCCCCATTGAAAACAGACACGAATGCCCATTCCAACATTGACCGTCCTTTCAATCCTTCCTTCATGTAGTAGGAAACTTGAGTTGCAAGATCCCAAAGTGTCCAAATCGGGGAAAACCGTGAAAAACCATGTCCACAAATTCGCGTATGAAATTTTTTCGGTTTTCGCCACTCAAAAAAAGTCGAACTAGTGTCTTTGACTCCAGTTCTTGTGTACTCACTCCTGCTCAGTGTCAGTTAGCTTTCCTCGCTGGTCGGTCGACTTCAAAAAAAATCCCGAGCAGTCACAAACTGGCGAACCAGCCTGTCTTGTGTACTAACCGATTGAAGCAAGTCAATCTCGGTGTTCCCTAGGGGTTCAGCGAGCTGTAACCCAGTGAAAGAGAAGCGGCAAGAGGCCGTAGTCTCCCACTAAGGGGTGCCGACGGCTCTTTCGGTCCATATAGGTCCAAAACGGGGAAAACCGTGAAAATGGGTGTCCACAATCTCTTCCAACTCAAACTTTCGTCCGTCCACTACATTAAGGGGTCAGCCACTAGGTTATGGGTCACATCCGCCGGTCAACCAAAAGTGGACCCAAAACCAAAGTTGTAGAGCTCTTCAAGGGCTACAAGAGTCCTCTAGGGGCATTTTCCATTGGAGGCTTCGTTAGCCCGCAAAACGCAAAATACATTCCCAGACGCGAGTCTTTTCAGCCACTTAATAGGGAATAGCTCTGGAGCCAGTGATCGGATTGCCTTGAAAGTGGAACCGTTGTGATCGGCACGTTTAGGTTCACTAGGCGTGGGTCTCGCCCTGTAAAACTGTCGGCGGCGCCGGGTGGCTGACACGGACCAAATAGGCAATAGCTCGTCAGCCGCTTGACGAAACCTCCCGAAACCAGCACCGTTGGAACGGCATCGAAAAGCACTGCTAGGAGTGTGTCAACATGTCATATCGTCAGCCACCTCGACTTGCCCATTATGTGGCTGACCATAACCCAAATAAGGGATGTCTAAGGAGGTGAGACAATACTTTGGTCAGCCACCTACCACTACCACTTGGTATGTGCCATTCATCCATATGCCATGTTGTCAGCCACTTGCCATAGTCAGCCACATTGTCAGCCACTTGAGTGTAGTGTCCAGGTAGTATCCCTTTGGTAAGTATTGAAACGACCAAATAGGGAATTTCTCAGCAACCGCTTATTCCGATTCTCTTGAGACCGGAACCGTTGAAAAGGGCTCAAAAAGAAGCACTAGGCGTGACTCTTACCTGGCCCGAGGCATGGCTTCAAGCATTTGAAACCTAGAGGGGCAACGACCAAATAGGGAATTTCTCAGCAGCCAGTGCACCAAACCTCTTGAACCGGAACCGTTGAAAAGGGCTCAAAAAGAAGCACTAGGCGTGGTCCTGACCTGGCCCGAGGCATGGCTTCAAGCATTTGAAACTTTGAGGGGCAACGACCAAATAGGGAATTTCTCACCAACTGCTTATCCGATTCCCTTGAAACCGGAACCGTTCAAAAGGGCTTCGAAATCCGCACTAGGCGTGGTCCTCACCCGACCCGAGACATGGCTTCAAGCATTTGAAACCTTGAGGGGCAACGACCAAATAGGGAATATCTCAAGAACCAGTTGTGCGATTCTCTTGAAACCGGAACCGTTCAAAAGGGCTCGAAAAGAAGCACTAGGCGTGGTCCTCACCTGGCCCGAGGCATGGCTTCAAGCATTTGAAACCTGGAGGGGCAACGACCAAATAGGGAATTTCTCAGCAGCCAGTGCACCAAACCTCTTGAAACCGGAACCGTTGAAAAGGGCTCAAAAAGAAGCACTAGGCGTGGTCCTGACCTGGCCCGAGGCATGGCTTCAAGCATTTGAAACTTTGAGGGGCAACGACCAAATAGGGAATTTCTCACCAACTGCTTATCCGATTCCCTTGAAACCGGAACCGTTCAAAAGGGCTTCGAAATCCGCACTAGGCGTGGTCCTCACCCGACCCGAGACATGGCTTCAAGCATTTGAAACCTGGAGGGGCAACGACCAAATAGGGAATTTCTCAGCAGCCAGTGCACCAAACCTCTTGAAACCGGAACCGTTGAAAAGGGCTCAAAAAGAAGCACTAGGCGTGGTCCTGACCTGGCCCGAGGCATGGCTTCAAGCATTTGAAACTTTGAGGGGCAACGACCAAATAGGGAATTTCTCACCAACTGCTTATCCGATTCCCTTGAAACCGGAACCGTTCAAAAGGGCTTCGAAATCCGCACTAGGCGTGGTCCTCACCCGACCCGAGACATGGCTTCAAGCATTTGAAACCTTGAGGGGCAACGACCAAATAGGGAATATCTCAAGAACCAGTTGTGCGATTCTCTTGAAACCGGAACCGTTCAAAAGGGCTCGAAAAGAAGCACTAGGCGTGGTCCTCACCTGGCCCGAGGCATGGCTTCAAGCATTTGAAACCTGGAGGGGCAACGACCAAATAGGGAATTTCTCAGCAGCCAGTGCACCAAACCTCTTGAAACCGGAACCGTTGAAAAGGGCTCAAAAAGAAGCACTAGGCGTGGTCCTGACCTGGCCCGAGGCATGGCTTCAAGCATTTGAAACTTTGAGGGGCAACGACCAAATAGGGAATTTCTCACCAACTGCTTATCCGATTCCCTTGAAACCGGAACCGTTCAAAAGGGCTCGAAAAGAAGCACTAGGCGTGGTCCTCACCTGGCCCGAGGCATGGCTTCAAGCATTTGAAACCTGGAGGGGCAACGACCAAATAGGGAATTTCTCAGCAGCCAGTGCACCAAACCTCTTGAAACCGGAACCGTTGAAAAGGGCTCAAAAAGAAGCACTAGGCGTGGTCCTGACCTGGCCCGAGGCATGGCTTCAAGCATTTGAAACTTTGAGGGGCAACGACCAAATAGGGAATTTCTCACCAACTGCTTATCCGATTCCCTTGAAACCGGAACCGTTCAAAAGGGCTTCGAAATCCGCACTAGGCGTGGTCCTCACCCGACCCGAGACATGGCTTCAAGCATTTGAAACCTGGAGGGGCAACGACCAAATAGGGAATTTCTCAGCAGCCAGTGCACCAAACCTCTTGAAACCGGAACCGTTGAAAAGGGCTCAAAAAGAAGCACTAGGCGTGGTCCTGACCTGGCCCGAGGCATGGCTTCAAGCATTTGAAACTTTGAGGGGCAACGACCAAATAGGGAATTTCTCACCAACTGCTTATCCGATTCCCTTGAAACCGGAACCGTTCAAAAGGGCTTCGAAATCCGCACTAGGCGTGGTCCTCACCCGACCCGAGACATGGCTTCAAGCATTTGAAACCTTGAGGGGCAACGACCAAATAGGGAATATCTCAAGAACCAGTTGTGCGATTCTCTTGAAACCGGAACCGTTCAAAAGGGCTCGAAAAGAAGCACTAGGCGTGGTCCTCACCTGGCCCGAGGCATGGCTTCAAGCATTTGAAACCTGGAGGGGCAACGACCAAATAGGGAATTTCTCAGCAGCCAGTGCACCAAACCTCTTGAAACCGGAACCGTTGAAAAGGGCTCAAAAAGAAGCACTAGGCGTGGTCCTGACCTGGCCCGAGGCATGGCTTCAAGCATTTGAAACTTTGAGGGGCAACGACCAAATAGGGAATTTCTCACCAACTGCTTATCCGATTCCCTTGAAACCGGAACCGTTCAAAAGGGCTTCGAAATCCGCACTAGGCGTGGTCCTCACCCGACCCGAGACATGGCTTCAAGCATTTGAAACCTGGAGGGGCAACGACCAAATAGGGAATTTCTCAGCAGCCAGTGCACCAAACCTCTTGAAACCGGAACCGTTGAAAAGGGCTCAAAAAGAAGCACTAGGCGTGGTCCTGACCTGGCCCGAGGCATGGCTTCAAGCATTTGAAACTTTGAGGGGCAACGACCAAATAGGGAATTTCTCACCAACTGCTTATCCGATTCCCTTGAAACCGGAACCGTTCAAAAGGGCTTCGAAATCCGCACTAGGCGTGGTCCTCACCCGACCCGAGACATGGCTTCAAGCATTTGAAACCTTGAGGGGCAACGACCAAATAGGGAATATCTCAAGAACCAGTTGTGCGATTCTCTTGAAACCGGAACCGTTCAAAAGGGCTCGAAAAGAAGCACTAGGCGTGGTCCTCACCTGGCCCGAGGCATGGCTTCAAGCATTTGAAACCTGGAGGGGCAACGACCAAATAGGGAATTTCTCAGCAGCCAGTGCACCAAACCTCTTGAAACCGGAACCGTTGAAAAGGGCTCAAAAAGAAGCACTAGGCGTGGTCCTGACCTGGCCCGAGGCATGGCTTCAAGCATTTGAAACTTTGAGGGGCAACGACCAAATAGGGAATTTCTCACCAACTGCTTATCCGATTCCCTTGAAACCGGAACCGTTCAAAAGGGCTTCGAAATCCGCACTAGGCGTGGTCCTCACCCGACCCGAGACATGGCTTCAAGCATTTGAAACCTGGAGGGGCAACGACCAAATAGGGAATTTCTCAGCAGCCAGTGCACCAAACCTCTTGAAACCGGAACCGTTGAAAAGGGCTCAAAAAGAAGCACTAGGCGTGGTCCTGACCTGGCCCGAGGCATGGCTTCAAGCATTTGAAACTTTGAGGGGCAACGACCAAATAGGGAATTTCTCACCAACTGCTTATCCGATTCCCTTGAAACCGGAACCGTTCAAAAGGGCTTCGAAATCCGCACTAGGCGTGGTCCTCACCCGACCCGAGACATGGCTTCAAGCATTTGAAACCTGGAGGGGCAACGACCAAATAGGGAATAACTCCCCAACCCCTTATCCGATCGTCTTGAAACCAAAACCGTTGGAAAGCCCTCGAAAAACTGCACTAGGCGGGTATCTAACATTGCCAGAATCGCCGCTTCAAGTGTGGCTGACTTCGACCAAATAGGCAATAGCTCACCAGCCCCTTGTCCGATCCTCTTGAAACCATGACCATTGGAAAGGGCTCGAAAAGAACCCCTAGGCAAGCCCACAACCTCATCCCACCCTAATGTACAGGCACTAACTACTGACTAAAGAAATGGTGGCTGCCTCAACTCGGCCAAAAACCGGCCCTAAACAGCCCTTACGATCTCAGTATCAAGGGTCTGAGACCAATACAAGTCTCAGACCAATTGATGTCTTACTTACTTACAAGTCTCAAGTGCATTACATGTCTTACTTACCTGTTGTCTGGTCTCACTTACAAGTCTCAGTCTCACTTCGTGTTTCATTTGTTAGACAGGTTTCATTTCAAATGAATGTAAGACACTACTGAACTATTTTTTCCCCTCTTCTCCTTCGCTTTCTCTTTCTCAACCCGCCCCTGAACCCCTTTCTTCGCCCCTCTTAGCCCCCTGGCCTCGAATCTAATGCTGCTTTCACAGCCTTAGACCCAAA
>JARGYF010000209.1:80000-82500 GCA_029203975.1 Mycena vitilis | reverse complement strand
TAGGGAATTTCTCAGCAGCCAGTGCACCAAACCTCTTGAAACCGGAACCGTTGAAAAGGGCTCAAAAAGAAGCACTAGGCGTGGTCCTGACCTGGCCCGAGGCATGGCTTCAAGCATTTGAAACTTTGAGGGGCAACGACCAAATAGGGAATTTCTCACCAACTGCTTATCCGATTCCCTTGAAACCGGAACCGTTCAAAAGGGCTTCGAAATCCGCACTAGGCGTGGTCCTCACCCGACCCGAGACATGGCTTCAAGCATTTGAAACCTGGAGGGGCAACGACCAAATAGGGAATTTCTCAGCAGCCAGTGCACCAAACCTCTTGAAACCGGAACCGTTGAAAAGGGCTCAAAAAGAAGCACTAGGCGTGGTCCTGACCTGGCCCGAGGCATGGCTTCAAGCATTTGAAACTTTGAGGGGCAACGACCAAATAGGGAATTTCTCACCAACTGCTTATCCGATTCCCTTGAAACCGGAACCGTTCAAAAGGGCTTCGAAATCCGCACTAGGCGTGGTCCTCACCCGACCCGAGACATGGCTTCAAGCATTTGAAACCTTGAGGGGCAACGACCAAATAGGGAATATCTCAAGAACCAGTTGTGCGATTCTCTTGAAACCGGAACCGTTCAAAAGGGCTCGAAAAGAAGCACTAGGCGTGGTCCTCACCTGGCCCGAGGCATGGCTTCAAGCATTTGAAACCTGGAGGGGCAACGACCAAATAGGGAATTTCTCAGCAGCCAGTGCACCAAACCTCTTGAAACCGGAACCGTTGAAAAGGGCTCAAAAAGAAGCACTAGGCGTGGTCCTGACCTGGCCCGAGGCATGGCTTCAAGCATTTGAAACTTTGAGGGGCAACGACCAAATAGGGAATTTCTCACCAACTGCTTATCCGATTCCCTTGAAACCGGAACCGTTCAAAAGGGCTCGAAAAGAAGCACTAGGCGTGGTCCTCACCTGGCCCGAGGCATGGCTTCAAGCATTTGAAACCTGGAGGGGCAACGACCAAATAGGGAATTTCTCAGCAGCCAGTGCACCAAACCTCTTGAAACCGGAACCGTTGAAAAGGGCTCAAAAAGAAGCACTAGGCGTGGTCCTGACCTGGCCCGAGGCATGGCTTCAAGCATTTGAAACTTTGAGGGGCAACGACCAAATAGGGAATTTCTCACCAACTGCTTATCCGATTCCCTTGAAACCGGAACCGTTCAAAAGGGCTTCGAAATCCGCACTAGGCGTGGTCCTCACCCGACCCGAGACATGGCTTCAAGCATTTGAAACCTGGAGGGGCAACGACCAAATAGGGAATTTCTCAGCAGCCAGTGCACCAAACCTCTTGAAACCGGAACCGTTGAAAAGGGCTCAAAAAGAAGCACTAGGCGTGGTCCTGACCTGGCCCGAGGCATGGCTTCAAGCATTTGAAACTTTGAGGGGCAACGACCAAATAGGGAATTTCTCACCAACTGCTTATCCGATTCCCTTGAAACCGGAACCGTTCAAAAGGGCTTCGAAATCCGCACTAGGCGTGGTCCTCACCCGACCCGAGACATGGCTTCAAGCATTTGAAACCTTGAGGGGCAACGACCAAATAGGGAATATCTCAAGAACCAGTTGTGCGATTCTCTTGAAACCGGAACCGTTCAAAAGGGCTCGAAAAGAAGCACTAGGCGTGGTCCTCACCTGGCCCGAGGCATGGCTTCAAGCATTTGAAACCTGGAGGGGCAACGACCAAATAGGGAATTTCTCAGCAGCCAGTGCACCAAACCTCTTGAAACCGGAACCGTTGAAAAGGGCTCAAAAAGAAGCACTAGGCGTGGTCCTGACCTGGCCCGAGGCATGGCTTCAAGCATTTGAAACTTTGAGGGGCAACGACCAAATAGGGAATTTCTCACCAACTGCTTATCCGATTCCCTTGAAACCGGAACCGTTCAAAAGGGCTTCGAAATCCGCACTAGGCGTGGTCCTCACCCGACCCGAGACATGGCTTCAAGCATTTGAAACCTGGAGGGGCAACGACCAAATAGGGAATTTCTCAGCAGCCAGTGCACCAAACCTCTTGAAACCGGAACCGTTGAAAAGGGCTCAAAAAGAAGCACTAGGCGTGGTCCTGACCTGGCCCGAGGCATGGCTTCAAGCATTTGAAACTTTGAGGGGCAACGACCAAATAGGGAATTTCTCACCAACTGCTTATCCGATTCCCTTGAAACCGGAACCGTTCAAAAGGGCTTCGAAATCCGCACTAGGCGTGGTCCTCACCCGACCCGAGACATGGCTTCAAGCATTTGAAACCTTGAGGGGCAACGACCAAATAGGGAATATCTCAAGAACCAGTTGTGCGATTCTCTTGAAACCGGAACCGTTCAAAAGGGCTCGAAAAGAAGCACTAGGCGTGGTCCTCACCTGGCCCGAGGCATGGCTTCAAGCATTTGAAACCTGGAGGGGCAACGACCAAATAGGGAATTTCTCAGCAGCCAGTGCACCAAACCTCTTGAAACCGGAACCGTT
>JARGYF010000209.1:67500-70000 GCA_029203975.1 Mycena vitilis | reverse complement strand
GTTGTAGAGCTCTTCAAGGGCTACAAGAGTCCTCTAGGGGCATTTTTCCATTGGAGGCTTCGTTAGCCCGCAAAACGCAAAATACATTCCCAGACGCGAGTCTTTTCAGCCACTTAATAGGGAATAGCTCTGGAGCCAGTGATCGGATTGCCTTGAAAGTGGAACCGTTGTGATCGGCACGTTTAGGTTCACTAGGCGTGGGTCTCGCCCTGTAAAACTGTCGGCGGCGCCGGGTGGCTGACACGGACCAAATAGGCAATAGCTCGTCAGCCGCTTGACGAAACCTCCCGAAACCAGCACCGTTGGAACGGCATCGAAAAGCACTGCTAGGAGTGTGTCAACATGTCATATCGTCAGCCACCTCGACTTGCCCATTATGTGGCTGACCATAACCCAAATAAGGGATGTCTAAGGAGGTGAGACAATACTTTGGTCAGCCACCTACCACTACCACTTGGTATGTGCCATTCATCCATATGCCATGTTGTCAGCCACTTGCCATAGTCAGCCACATTGTCAGCCACTTGAGTGTAGTGTCCAGGTAGTATCCCTTTGGTAAGTATTGAAACGACCAAATAGGGAATTTCTCAGCAACCGCTTATCCGATTCTCTTGAGACCGGAACCGTTGAAAAGGGCTCAAAAAGAAGCACTAGGCGTGACTCTTACCTGGCCCGAGGCATGGCTTCAAGCATTTGAAACCTAGAGGGGCAACGACCAAATAGGGAATTTCTCAGCAGCCAGTGCACCAAACCTCTTGAAACCGGAACCGTTGAAAAGGGCTCAAAAAGAAGCACTAGGCGTGGTCCTGACCTGGCCCGAGGCATGGCTTCAAGCATTTGAAACTTTGAGGGGCAACGACCAAATAGGGAATTTCTCACCAACTGCTTATCCGATTCCCTTGAAACCGGAACCGTTCAAAAGGGCTTCGAAATCCGCACTAGGCGTGGTCCTCACCCGACCCGAGACATGGCTTCAAGCATTTGAAACCTTGAGGGGCAACGACCAAATAGGGAATATCTCAAGAACCAGTTGTGCGATTCTCTTGAAACCGGAACCGTTCAAAAGGGCTCGAAAAGAAGCACTAGGCGTGGTCCTCACCTGGCCCGAGGCATGGCTTCAAGCATTTGAAACCTGGAGGGGCAACGACCAAATAGGGAATTTCTCAGCAGCCAGTGCACCAAACCTCTTGAAACCGGAACCGTTGAAAAGGGCTCAAAAAGAAGCACTAGGCGTGGTCCTGACCTGGCCCGAGGCATGGCTTCAAGCATTTGAAACTTTGAGGGGCAACGACCAAATAGGGAATTTCTCACCAACTGCTTATCCGATTCCCTTGAAACCGGAACCGTTCAAAAGGGCTTCGAAATCCGCACTAGGCGTGGTCCTCACCCGACCCGAGACATGGCTTCAAGCATTTGAAACCTGGAGGGGCAACGACCAAATAGGGAATTTCTCAGCAGCCAGTGCACCAAACCTCTTGAAACCGGAACCGTTGAAAAGGGCTCAAAAAGAAGCACTAGGCGTGGTCCTGACCTGGCCCGAGGCATGGCTTCAAGCATTTGAAACTTTGAGGGGCAACGACCAAATAGGGAATTTCTCACCAACTGCTTATCCGATTCCCTTGAAACCGGAACCGTTCAAAAGGGCTTCGAAATCCGCACTAGGCGTGGTCCTCACCCGACCCGAGACATGGCTTCAAGCATTTGAAACCTGGAGGGGCAACGACCAAATAGGGAATTTCTCAGCAGCCAGTGCACCAAACCTCTTGAAACCGGAACCGTTGAAAAGGGCTCAAAAAGAAGCACTAGGCGTGGTCCTGACCTGGCCCGAGGCATGGCTTCAAGCATTTGAAACTTTGAGGGGCAACGACCAAATAGGGAATTTCTCACCAACTGCTTATCCGATTCCCTTGAAACCGGAACCGTTCAAAAGGGCTTCGAAATCCGCACTAGGCGTGGTCCTCACCCGACCCGAGACATGGCTTCAAGCATTTGAAACCTGGAGGGGCAACGACCAAATAGGGAATTTCTCAGCAGCCAGTGCACCAAACCTCTTGAAACCGGAACCGTTGAAAAGGGCTCAAAAAGAAGCACTAGGCGTGGTCCTGACCTGGCCCGAGGCATGGCTTCAAGCATTTGAAACTTTGAGGGGCAACGACCAAATAGGGAATTTCTCACCAACTGCTTATCCGATTCCCTTGAAACCGGAACCGTTCAAAAGGGCTTCGAAATCCGCACTAGGCGTGGTCCTCACCCGACCCGAGACATGGCTTCAAGCATTTGAAACCTGGAGGGGCAACGACCAAATAGGGAATAACTCCCCAACCCCTTATCCGATCGTCTTGAAACCAAAACCGTTGGAAAGCCCTCGAAAAACTGCACTAGGCGGGTATCTAACATTGCCAGAATCGCCGCTTCAAGTGTGGCTGACTTCGACCAAATAGGCAATAGCTCACCAGCCCCTTGTCCGATCCTCTTGAAACCATGACCATTGGAAAGGGCT
>JARGYF010000209.1:55000-57500 GCA_029203975.1 Mycena vitilis | reverse complement strand
TAGGGAATTTCTCAGCAGCCAGTGCACCAAACCTCTTGAAACCGGAACCGTTGAAAAGGGCTCAAAAAGAAGCACTAGGCGTGGTCCTGACCTGGCCCGAGGCATGGCTTCAAGCATTTGAAACTTTGAGGGGCAACGACCAAATAGGGAATTTCTCACCAACTGCTTATCCGATTCCCTTGAAACCGGAACCGTTCAAAAGGGCTTCGAAATCCGCACTAGGCGTGGTCCTCACCCGACCCGAGACATGGCTTCAAGCATTTGAAACCTTGAGGGGCAACGACCAAATAGGGAATATCTCAAGAACCAGTTGTGCGATTCTCTTGAAACCGGAACCGTTCAAAAGGGCTCGAAAAGAAGCACTAGGCGTGGTCCTCACCTGGCCCGAGGCATGGCTTCAAGCATTTGAAACCTGGAGGGGCAACGACCAAATAGGGAATTTCTCAGCAGCCAGTGCACCAAACCTCTTGAAACCGGAACCGTTGAAAAGGGCTCAAAAAGAAGCACTAGGCGTGGTCCTGACCTGGCCCGAGGCATGGCTTCAAGCATTTGAAACTTTGAGGGGCAACGACCAAATAGGGAATTTCTCACCAACTGCTTATCCGATTCCCTTGAAACCGGAACCGTTCAAAAGGGCTTCGAAATCCGCACTAGGCGTGGTCCTCACCCGACCCGAGACATGGCTTCAAGCATTTGAAACCTGGAGGGGCAACGACCAAATAGGGAATTTCTCAGCAGCCAGTGCACCAAACCTCTTGAAACCGGAACCGTTGAAAAGGGCTCAAAAAGAAGCACTAGGCGTGGTCCTGACCTGGCCCGAGGCATGGCTTCAAGCATTTGAAACTTTGAGGGGCAACGACCAAATAGGGAATTTCTCACCAACTGCTTATCCGATTCCCTTGAAACCGGAACCGTTCAAAAGGGCTTCGAAATCCGCACTAGGCGTGGTCCTCACCCGACCCGAGACATGGCTTCAAGCATTTGAAACCTTGAGGGGCAACGACCAAATAGGGAATATCTCAAGAACCAGTTGTGCGATTCTCTTGAAACCGGAACCGTTCAAAAGGGCTCGAAAAGAAGCACTAGGCGTGGTCCTCACCTGGCCCGAGGCATGGCTTCAAGCATTTGAAACCTGGAGGGGCAACGACCAAATAGGGAATTTCTCAGCAGCCAGTGCACCAAACCTCTTGAAACCGGAACCGTTGAAAAGGGCTCAAAAAGAAGCACTAGGCGTGGTCCTGACCTGGCCCGAGGCATGGCTTCAAGCATTTGAAACTTTGAGGGGCAACGACCAAATAGGGAATTTCTCACCAACTGCTTATCCGATTCCCTTGAAACCGGAACCGTTCAAAAGGGCTCGAAAAGAAGCACTAGGCGTGGTCCTCACCTGGCCCGAGGCATGGCTTCAAGCATTTGAAACCTGGAGGGGCAACGACCAAATAGGGAATTTCTCAGCAGCCAGTGCACCAAACCTCTTGAAACCGGAACCGTTGAAAAGGGCTCAAAAAGAAGCACTAGGCGTGGTCCTGACCTGGCCCGAGGCATGGCTTCAAGCATTTGAAACTTTGAGGGGCAACGACCAAATAGGGAATTTCTCACCAACTGCTTATCCGATTCCCTTGAAACCGGAACCGTTCAAAAGGGCTTCGAAATCCGCACTAGGCGTGGTCCTCACCCGACCCGAGACATGGCTTCAAGCATTTGAAACCTGGAGGGGCAACGACCAAATAGGGAATTTCTCAGCAGCCAGTGCACCAAACCTCTTGAAACCGGAACCGTTGAAAAGGGCTCAAAAAGAAGCACTAGGCGTGGTCCTGACCTGGCCCGAGGCATGGCTTCAAGCATTTGAAACTTTGAGGGGCAACGACCAAATAGGGAATTTCTCACCAACTGCTTATCCGATTCCCTTGAAACCGGAACCGTTCAAAAGGGCTTCGAAATCCGCACTAGGCGTGGTCCTCACCCGACCCGAGACATGGCTTCAAGCATTTGAAACCTTGAGGGGCAACGACCAAATAGGGAATATCTCAAGAACCAGTTGTGCGATTCTCTTGAAACCGGAACCGTTCAAAAGGGCTCGAAAAGAAGCACTAGGCGTGGTCCTCACCTGGCCCGAGGCATGGCTTCAAGCATTTGAAACCTGGAGGGGCAACGACCAAATAGGGAATTTCTCAGCAGCCAGTGCACCAAACCTCTTGAAACCGGAACCGTTGAAAAGGGCTCAAAAAGAAGCACTAGGCGTGGTCCTGACCTGGCCCGAGGCATGGCTTCAAGCATTTGAAACTTTGAGGGGCAACGACCAAATAGGGAATTTCTCACCAACTGCTTATCCGATTCCCTTGAAACCGGAACCGTTCAAAAGGGCTTCGAAATCCGCACTAGGCGTGGTCCTCACCCGACCCGAGACATGGCTTCAAGCATTTGAAACCTGGAGGGGCAACGACCAAATAGGGAATTTCTCAGCAGCCAGTGCACCAAACCTCTTGAAACCGGAACCGTT
>JARGYF010000209.1:40000-45000 GCA_029203975.1 Mycena vitilis | reverse complement strand
TTTCGGTTTTCGCCACTCAAAAAAAAGTCGAACTAGTGTCTTTGACTCCAGTTCTTGTGTACTCACTCCCTGCTCAGTGTCAGTTAGCTTTCCCGCTGGTCGGTCGACTTCAAAAAAAATCCCGAGCAGTCACAAACTGGCGAACCAGCCTGTCTTGTGTACTAACCGATTGAAGCAAGTCAATCTCGGTGTTCCCTAGGGGTTCAGCGAGCTGTAACCCAGTGAAAGAGAAGCGGCAAGAGGCCGTAGTCTCCCACTAAGGGGTGCCGACGGCTCTTTCGGTCCATATAGGTCCAAAACGGGGAAAACCGTGAAAATGGGTGTCCACAATCTCTTCCAACTCAAACTTTCGTCCGTCCACTACATTAAGGGGTCAGCCACTAGGTTATGGGTCACATCCGCCGGTCAACCAAAAGTGGACCCAAAACCAAAGTTGTAGAGCTCTTCAAGGGCTACAAGAGTCCTCTAGGGGCATTTTTCCATTGGAGGCTTCGTTAGCCCGCAAAACGCAAAATACATTCCCAGACGCGAGTCTTTTCAGCCACTTAATAGGGAATAGCTCTGGAGCCAGTGATCGGATTGCCTTGAAAGTGGAACCGTTGTGATCGGCACGTTTAGGTTCACTAGGCGTGGGTCTCGCCCTGTAAAACTGTCGGCGGCGCCGGGTGGCTGACACGGACCAAATAGGCAATAGCTCGTCAGCCGCTTGACGAAACCTCCCGAAACCAGCACCGTTGGAACGGCATCGAAAAGCACTGCTAGGAGTGTGTCAACATGTCATATCGTCAGCCACCTCGACTTGCCCATTATGTGGCTGACCATAACCCAAATAAGGGATGTCTAAGGAGGTGAGACAATACTTTGGTCAGCCACCTACCACTACCACTTGGTATGTGCCATTCATCCATATGCCATGTTGTCAGCCACTTGCCATAGTCAGCCACATTGTCAGCCACTTGAGTGTAGTGTCCAGGTAGTATCCCTTTGGTAAGTATTGAAACGACCAAATAGGGAATTTCTCAGCAACCGCTTATCCGATTCTCTTGAGACCGGAACCGTTGAAAAGGGCTCAAAAAGAAGCACTAGGCGTGACTCTTACCTGGCCCGAGGCATGGCTTCAAGCATTTGAAACCTAGAGGGGCAACGACCAAATAGGGAATTTCTCAGCAGCCAGTGCACCAAACCTCTTGAAACCGGAACCGTTGAAAAGGGCTCAAAAAGAAGCACTAGGCGTGGTCCTGACCTGGCCCGAGGCATGGCTTCAAGCATTTGAAACTTTGAGGGGCAACGACCAAATAGGGAATTTCTCACCAACTGCTTATCCGATTCCCTTGAAACCGGAACCGTTCAAAAGGGCTTCGAAATCCGCACTAGGCGTGGTCCTCACCCGACCCGAGACATGGCTTCAAGCATTTGAAACCTTGAGGGGCAACGACCAAATAGGGAATATCTCAAGAACCAGTTGTGCGATTCTCTTGAAACCGGAACCGTTCAAAAGGGCTCGAAAAGAAGCACTAGGCGTGGTCCTCACCTGGCCCGAGGCATGGCTTCAAGCATTTGAAACCTGGAGGGGCAACGACCAAATAGGGAATTTCTCAGCAGCCAGTGCACCAAACCTCTTGAAACCGGAACCGTTGAAAGGGCTCAAAAAGAGCACTAGGCGTGGTCCTGACCTGCCCCGAGCATGGCTCAAGCATTTGAACTTTGAGGGGCAACGACCAAATAGGGAATTCTCACCAACTGCTTATCCGATTCCCTTGAAACCGCGAAACCGTTCAAAAGGGCTTCGAAATCCGCCTAGGCCGTGGTCCTCACCCGAACCGAGACATGGCTTCAAGCATTTGGAAACCTGGAGGGGCAACGACCAAATAGGGAATTTCTCAGCAGCCAGTTGCCCACAAACCTCTTGAACCCGGAACCGTTGAAAGGGCTCAAAAAGAAGCAATAGGCGTGGTCCTGACCTGGCCCGAGGCATGGCTTCACGCATTTGAAACTTTGAGGGGCAACGACCAAATAGGGATTTCTCACCAACTGCTTATCCGATTCCCTTGAAACCGGAACCGTTCAAAAGGGCTTCGAAATCCGCACTAGGCGTGGTCCTCACCCGACCCGAGACATGGCTTCAAGCATTTGAAACCTGGAGGGGCAACGACCAAATAGGGAATATCTCAAGAACCAGTTGTGCGATTCTCTTGAAACCGGAACCGTTCAAAAGGGCTCGAAAAGAAGCACTAGGCGTGGTCCTCACCTGGCCCGAGGCATGGCTTCAAGCATTTGAAACCTGGAGGGGCAACGACCAAATAGGGAATTTCTCAGCAGCCAGTGCTACCAAACCTCTTGAAACCGGAACCGTTGAAAAGGGCTCAAAAGAAGCACTAGGCGTGGTCCTGACCTGGCCCGAGGCATGGCTTCAAGCATTTGAAACTTTGAGGGGCAACGACCAAATAGGGAATTTCTCAGCACCATGCTTATCCGATTCTCTTGAAACCGGAACCGTTCAAAAGGGCTCGAAAAGAAGCACTAGGCGTGGTCCTCACCTGGCCCGAGGCATGGCTTCAAGCATTTGAAACCTGGAGGGGCAACGACCAAATAGGGAATTTCTCAGCAGCCAGTGCACCAAACCTCTTGAAACCGGAACCGTTGAAAAGGGCTCAAAAAGAAGCACTAGGCGTGGTCCTGACCTGGCCCGAGGCATGGCTTCAAGCATTTGAAACTTTGAGGGGCAACGACCAAATAGGGAATTTCTCACCAACTGCTTATCCGATTCCCTTGAAACCGGAACCGTTCAAAAGGGCTTCGAAATCCGCACTAGGCGTGGTCCTCACCCGACCCGAGACATGGCTTCAAGCATTTGAAACCTGGAGGGGCAACGACCAAATAGGGAATTTCTCAGCAGCCAGTGCACCAAACCTCTTGAAACCGGAACCGTTGAAAAGGGCTCAAAAAGAAGCACTAGGCGTGGTCCTGACCTGGCCCGAGGCATGGCTTCAAGCATTTGAAACTTTGAGGGGCAACGACCAAATAGGGAATTTCTCACCAACTGCTTATCCGATTCCCTTGAAACCGGAACCGTTCAAAAGGGCTTCGAAATCCGCACTAGGCGTGGTCCTCACCCGACCCGAGACATGGCTTCAAGCATTTGAAACCTTGAGGGGCAACGACCAAATAGGGAATATCTCAAGAACCAGTTGTGCGATTCTCTTGAAACCGGAACCGTTCAAAAGGGCTCGAAAAGAAGCACTAGGCGTGGTCCTCACCTGGCCCGAGGCATGGCTTCAAGCATTTGAAACCTGGAGGGGCAACGACCAAATAGGGAATTTCTCAGCAGCCAGTGCACCAAACCTCTTGAAACCGGAACCGTTGAAAAGGGCTCAAAAAGAAGCACTAGGCGTGGTCCTGACCTGGCCCGAGGCATGGCTTCAAGCATTTGAAACTTTGAGGGGCAACGACCAAATAGGGAATTTCTCACCAACTGCTTATCCGATTCCCTTGAAACCGGAACCGTTCAAAAGGGCTTCGAAATCCGCACTAGGCGTGGTCCTCACCCGACCCGAGACATGGCTTCAAGCATTTGAAACCTGGAGGGGCAACGACCAAATAGGGAATTTCTCAGCAGCCAGTGCACCAAACCTCTTGAAACCGGAACCGTTGAAAAGGGCTCAAAAAGAAGCACTAGGCGTGGTCCTGACCTGGCCCGAGGCATGGCTTCAAGCATTTGAAACTTTGAGGGGCAACGACCAAATAGGGAATTTCTCACCAACTGCTTATCCGATTCCCTTGAAACCGGAACCGTTCAAAAGGGCTTCGAAATCCGCACTAGGCGTGGTCCTCACCCGACCCGAGACATGGCTTCAAGCATTTGAAACCTTGAGGGGCAACGACCAAATAGGGAATATCTCAAGAACCAGTTGTGCGATTCTCTTGAAACCGGAACCGTTCAAAAGGGCTCGAAAAGAAGCACTAGGCGTGGTCCTCACCTGGCCCGAGGCATGGCTTCAAGCATTTGAAACCTGGAGGGGCAACGACCAAATAGGGAATTTCTCAGCAGCCAGTGCACCAAACCTCTTGAAACCGGAACCGTTGAAAAGGGCTCAAAAAGAAGCACTAGGCGTGGTCCTGACCTGGCCCGAGGCATGGCTTCAAGCATTTGAAACTTTGAGGGGCAACGACCAAATAGGGAATTTCTCACCAACTGCTTATCCGATTCCCTTGAAACCGGAACCGTTCAAAAGGGCTTCGAAATCCGCACTAGGCGTGGTCCTCACCCGACCCGAGACATGGCTTCAAGCATTTGAAACCTGGAGGGGCAACGACCAAATAGGGAATTTCTCAGCAGCCAGTGCACCAAACCTCTTGAAACCGGAACCGTTGAAAAGGGCTCAAAAAGAAGCACTAGGCGTGGTCCTGACCTGGCCCGAGGCATGGCTTCAAGCATTTGAAACTTTGAGGGGCAACGACCAAATAGGGAATTTCTCACCAACTGCTTATCCGATTCCCTTGAAACCGGAACCGTTCAAAAGGGCTTCGAAATCCGCACTAGGCGTGGTCCTCACCCGACCCGAGACATGGCTTCAAGCATTTGAAACCTGGAGGGGCAACGACCAAATAGGGAATAACTCCCCAACCCCTTATCCGATCGTCTTGAAACCAAAACCGTTGGAAAGCCCTCGAAAAACTGCACTAGGCGGGTATCTAACATTGCCAGAATCGCCGCTTCAAGTGTGGCTGACTTCGACCAAATAGGCAATAGCTCACCAGCCCCTTGTCCGATCCTCTTGAAACCATGACCATTGGAAAGGGCTCGAAAAGAACCCCTAGGCAAGCCCACAACCTCATCCCACCCTAATGTACAGGCACTAACTACTGACTAAAGAAATGGTGGCTGCCTCAACTCGGCCAAAAACCGGCCCTAAACAGCCCTTACGATCTCAGTATCAAGGGTCTGAGACCAATACAAGTCTCAGACCAATTGATGTCTTACTTACTTACAAGTCTCAAGT
>JARGYF010000209.1:27500-30000 GCA_029203975.1 Mycena vitilis | reverse complement strand
AAAGGGCTTCGAAATCCGCACTAGGCGTGGTCCTCACCCGACCCGAGACATGGCTTCAAGCATTTGAAACCTTGAGGGGCAACGACCAAATAGGGAATATCTCAAGAACCAGTTGTGCGATTCTCTTGAAACCGGAACCGTTCAAAAGGGCTCGAAAAGAAGCACTAGGCGTGGTCCTCACCTGGCCCGAGGCATGGCTTCAAGCATTTGAAACCTGGAGGGGCAACGACCAAATAGGGAATTTCTCAGCAGCCAGTGCACCAAACCTCTTGAAACCGGAACCGTTGAAAAGGGCTCAAAAAGAAGCACTAGGCGTGGTCCTGACCTGGCCCGAGGCATGGCTTCAAGCATTTGAAACTTTGAGGGGCAACGACCAAATAGGGAATTTCTCACCAACTGCTTATCCGATTCCCTTGAAACCGGAACCGTTCAAAAGGGCTCGAAAAGAAGCACTAGGCGTGGTCCTCACCTGGCCCGAGGCATGGCTTCAAGCATTTGAAACCTGGAGGGGCAACGACCAAATAGGGAATTTCTCAGCAGCCAGTGCACCAAACCTCTTGAAACCGGAACCGTTGAAAAGGGCTCAAAAAGAAGCACTAGGCGTGGTCCTGACCTGGCCCGAGGCATGGCTTCAAGCATTTGAAACTTTGAGGGGCAACGACCAAATAGGGAATTTCTCACCAACTGCTTATCCGATTCCCTTGAAACCGGAACCGTTCAAAAGGGCTTCGAAATCCGCACTAGGCGTGGTCCTCACCCGACCCGAGACATGGCTTCAAGCATTTGAAACCTGGAGGGGCAACGACCAAATAGGGAATTTCTCAGCAGCCAGTGCACCAAACCTCTTGAAACCGGAACCGTTGAAAAGGGCTCAAAAAGAAGCACTAGGCGTGGTCCTGACCTGGCCCGAGGCATGGCTTCAAGCATTTGAAACTTTGAGGGGCAACGACCAAATAGGGAATTTCTCACCAACTGCTTATCCGATTCCCTTGAAACCGGAACCGTTCAAAAGGGCTTCGAAATCCGCACTAGGCGTGGTCCTCACCCGACCCGAGACATGGCTTCAAGCATTGAAAACCTGGAGGGGCAACGACCAAATAGGGAATTTCTCAGCAGCCAGTGCACCAAACCTCTTGAAACCGGAACCGTTGAAAAGGGCTCAAAAAGAAGCACTAGGCGTGGTCCTGACCTGGCCCGAGGCATGGCTTCAAGCATTTGAAACTTTGAGGGGCAACGACCAAATAGGGAATTTCTCACCAACTGCTTATCCGATTCCCTTGAAACCGGAACCGTTCAAAAGGGCTTCGAAATCCGCACTAGGCGTGGTCCTCACCCGACCCGAGACATGGCTTCAAGCATTTGAAACCTGGAGGGGCAACGACCAAATAGGGAATTTCTCAGCAGCCAGTGCACCAAACCTCTTGAAACCGGAACCGTTGAAAAGGGCTCAAAAAGAAGCACTAGGCGTGGTCCTGACCTGGCCCGAGGCATGGCTTCAAGCATTTGAAACTTTGAGGGGCAACGACCAAATAGGGAATTTCTCACCAACTGCTTATCCGATTCCCTTGAAACCGGAACCGTTCAAAAGGGCTTCGAAATCCGCACTAGGCGTGGTCCTCACCCGACCCGAGACATGGCTTCAAGCATTTGAAACCTGGAGGGGCAACGACCAAATAGGGAATAACTCCCCAACCCCTTATCCGATCGTCTTGAAACCAAAACCGTTGGAAAGCCCTCGAAAAACTGCACTAGGCGGGTATCTAACATTGCCAGAATCGCCGCTTCAAGTGTGGCTGACTTCGACCAAATAGGCAATAGCTCACCAGCCCCTTGTCCGATCCTCTTGAAACCATGACCATTGGAAAGGGCTCGAAAAGAACCCCTAGGCAAGCCCACAACCTCATCCCACCCTAATGTACAGGCACTAACTACTGACTAAAGAAATGGTGGCTGCCTCAACTCGGCCAAAAACCGGCCCTAAACAGCCCTTACGATCTCAGTATCAAGGGTCTGAGACCAATACAAGTCTCAGACCAATTGATGTCTTACTTACTTACAAGTCTCAAGTGCATTACATGTCTTACTTACCTGTTGTCTGGTCTCACTTACAAGTCTCAGTCTCACTTCGTGTTTCATTTGTTAGACAGGTTTCATTTCAAATGAATGTAAGACACTACTGAACTATTTTTTCCCCTCTTCTCCTTCGCTTTCTCTTTCTCAACCCGCCCCTGAACCCCTTTCTTCGCCCCTCTTAGCCCCCTGGCCTCGAATCTAATGCTGCTTTCACAGCCTTAGACCCAAAGCCAAAGAGCTTCAGAGCCCGCCCTTGAAACCGTGAGTCCCCGCACATTAATAGGGACCCAAGGCCGCACGCCTAAGATGACTTGTTGCAACGTATAAGCCACCAGTAAGCCTGCTTTACACTGAACGTAGCCCAAGGGGAGACTACATTCAGGCTATACCCAAATTCGTGAAGCCCTTTCATCCATTCACTTCACCA
>JARGYF010000209.1:15000-17500 GCA_029203975.1 Mycena vitilis | reverse complement strand
AAAGGGCTCGAAAAGAAGCACTAGGCGTGGTCCTCACCTGGCCCGAGGCATGGCTTCAAGCATTTGAAACCTGGAGGGGCAACGACCAAATAGGGAATTTCTCAGCAGCCAGTGCACCAAACCTCTTGAAACCGGAACCGTTGAAAAGGGCTCAAAAAGAAGCACTAGGCGTGGTCCTGACCTGGCCCGAGGCATGGCTTCAAGCATTTGAAACTTTGAGGGGCAACGACCAAATAGGGAATTTCTCACCAACTGCTTATCCGATTCCCTTGAAACCGGAACCGTTCAAAAGGGCTTCGAAATCCGCACTAGGCGTGGTCCTCACCCGACCCGAGACATGGCTTCAAGCATTTGAAACCTGGAGGGGCAACGACCAAATAGGGAATTTCTCAGCAGCCAGTGCACCAAACCTCTTGAAACCGGAACCGTTGAAAAGGGCTCAAAAAGAAGCACTAGGCGTGGTCCTGACCTGGCCCGAGGCATGGCTTCAAGCATTTGAAACTTTGAGGGGCAACGACCAAATAGGGAATTTCTCACCAACTGCTTATCCGATTCCCTTGAAACCGGAACCGTTCAAAAGGGCTTCGAAATCCGCACTAGGCGTGGTCCTCACCCGACCCGAGACATGGCTTCAAGCATTTGAAACCTTGAGGGGCAACGACCAAATAGGGAATATCTCAAGAACCAGTTGTGCGATTCTCTTGAAACCGGAACCGTTCAAAAGGGCTCGAAAAGAAGCACTAGGCGTGGTCCTCACCTGGCCCGAGGCATGGCTTCAAGCATTTGAAACCTGGAGGGGCAACGACCAAATAGGGAATTTCTCAGCAGCCAGTGCACCAAACCTCTTGAAACCGGAACCGTTGAAAAGGGCTCAAAAAGAAGCACTAGGCGTGGTCCTGACCTGGCCCGAGGCATGGCTTCAAGCATTTGAAACTTTGAGGGGCAACGACCAAATAGGGAATTTCTCACCAACTGCTTATCCGATTCCCTTGAAACCGGAACCGTTCAAAAGGGCTTCGAAATCCGCACTAGGCGTGGTCCTCACCCGACCCGAGACATGGCTTCAAGCATTTGAAACCTGGAGGGGCAACGACCAAATAGGGAATTTCTCAGCAGCCAGTGCACCAAACCTCTTGAAACCGGAACCGTTGAAAAGGGCTCAAAAAGAAGCACTAGGCGTGGTCCTGACCTGGCCCGAGGCATGGCTTCAAGCATTTGAAACTTTGAGGGGCAACGACCAAATAGGGAATTTCTCACCAACTGCTTATCCGATTCCCTTGAAACCGGAACCGTTCAAAAGGGCTTCGAAATCCGCACTAGGCGTGGTCCTCACCCGACCCGAGACATGGCTTCAAGCATTTGAAACCTGGAGGGGCAACGACCAAATAGGGAATAACTCCCCAACCCCTTATCCGATCGTCTTGAAACCAAAACCGTTGGAAAGCCCTCGAAAAACTGCACTAGGCGGGTATCTAACATTGCCAGAATCGCCGCTTCAAGTGTGGCTGACTTCGACCAAATAGGCAATAGCTCACCAGCCCCTTGTCCGATCCTCTTGAAACCATGACCATTGGAAAGGGCTCGAAAAGAACCCCTAGGCAAGCCCACAACCTCATCCCACCCTAATGTACAGGCACTAACTACTGACTAAAGAAATGGTGGCTGCCTCAACTCGGCCAAAAACCGGCCCTAAACAGCCCTTACGATCTCAGTATCAAGGGTCTGAGACCAATACAAGTCTCAGACCAATTGATGTCTTACTTACTTACAAGTCTCAAGTGCATTACATGTCTTACTTACCTGTTGTCTGGTCTCACTTACAAGTCTCAGTCTCACTTCGTGTTTCATTTGTTAGACAGGTTTCATTTCAAATGAATGTAAGACACTACTGAACTATTTTTTCCCCTCTTCTCCTTCGCTTTCTCTTTCTCAACCCGCCCCTGAACCCCTTTCTTCGCCCCTCTTAGCCCCCTGGCCTCGAATCTAATGCTGCTTTCACAGCCTTAGACCCAAAGCCAAAGAGCTTCAGAGCCCGCCCTTGAAACCGTGAGTCCCCGCACATTAATAGGGACCCAAGGCCGCACGCCTAAGATGACTTGTTGCAACGTATAAGCCACCAGTAAGCCTGCTTTACACTGAACGTAGCCCAAGGGGAGACTACATTCAGGCTATACCCAAATTCGTGAAGCCCTTTCATCCATTCACTTCACCAGCTACTTCCCCATACATTGGGCAATCCAGCCATTTAGGTCCACTTGGGTCCATAACGGGGAAAACCGTGAAAAACCCTGTCCACAAACTCGCGAGACTCAAACTTTCGTCCAACCTTTCAAAAAAAATAAAAACCACAGCACCCAGGATTCCCGCGTGGTCCCCCACCGTGGTACTAACTAGGCGGCACTCCGGTTAACTGCGCAGATCGGACGGGATGCGGTGCTTTCGAAGTCCTATGGCCGTGGATAACAGGTAGGTTTAGATGTGCCTTTTGTTACCTCTCCAA
>JARGYF010000209.1:2500-7500 GCA_029203975.1 Mycena vitilis | reverse complement strand
CGGTTAAGCTATCTGACAGTTCGGACGTGAAAGAGACCCGAAGGCCAGTTTCAAAGCGCCCAGCTCAAACACATCCCAAGCCAGTACGTCCTGACAGGCAGGCATATCAATGGCTCGGTCCAGGTTAAGCTCGTCATGCAACAAAGGTAGAGGCGTACTAGACTAGACAGTGACGGTGCCGCAGCGGTGCCAAAGCCTTGCTTTCAACCTCAAGCGCACAGAGAAGTCAGACTTCAAAGTGCAGGTACAAAGGGTTTTGAACCTACTCAGACGCGCCCCCATTGAAAACAGACACGAATGCCCATTCCAACATTGACCGTCCTTTCAATCCTTCCTTCATGTAGTAGGAAACTTGAGTTGCAAGATCCCAAAGTGTCCAAATCGGGGAAAACCGTGAAAAACCATGTCCACAAATTCGCGTATGAAATTTTTTCGGTTTTCGCCACTCAAAAAAAAGTCGAACTAGTGTCTTTGACTCCAGTTCTTGTGTACTCACTCCCTGCTCAGTGTCAGTTAGCTTTCCCGCTGGTCGGTCGACTTCAAAAAAAATCCCGAGCAGTCACAAACTGGCGAACCAGCCTGTCTTGTGTACTAACCGATTGAAGCAAGTCAATCTCGGTGTTCCCTAGGGGTTCAGCGAGCTGTAACCCAGTGAAAGAGAAGCGGCAAGAGGCCGTAGTCTCCCACTAAGGGGTGCCGACGGCTCTTTCGGTCCATATAGGTCCAAAACGGGGAAAACCGTGAAAATGGGTGTCCACAATCTCTTCCAACTCAAACTTTCGTCCGTCCACTACATTAAGGGGTCAGCCACTAGGTTATGGGTCACATCCGCCGGTCAACCAAAAGTGGACCCAAAACCAAAGTTGTAGAGCTCTTCAAGGGCTACAAGAGTCCTCTAGGGGCATTTTTCCATTGGAGGCTTCGTTAGCCCGCAAAACGCAAAATACATTCCCAGACGCGAGTCTTTTCAGCCACTTAATAGGGAATAGCTCTGGAGCCAGTGATCGGATTGCCTTGAAAGTGGAACCGTTGTGATCGGCACGTTTAGGTTCACTAGGCGTGGGTCTCGCCCTGTAAAACTGTCGGCGGCGCCGGGTGGCTGACACGGACCAAATAGGCAATAGCTCGTCAGCCGCTTGACGAAACCTCCCGAAACCAGCACCGTTGGAACGGCATCGAAAAGCACTGCTAGGAGTGTGTCAACATGTCATATCGTCAGCCACCTCGACTTGCCCATTATGTGGCTGACCATAACCCAAATAAGGGATGTCTAAGGAGGTGAGACAATACTTTGGTCAGCCACCTACCACTACCACTTGGTATGTGCCATTCATCCATATGCCATGTTGTCAGCCACTTGCCATAGTCAGCCACATTGTCAGCCACTTGAGTGTAGTGTCCAGGTAGTATCCCTTTGGTAAGTATTGAAACGACCAAATAGGGAATTTCTCAGCAACCGCTTATCCGATTCTCTTGAGACCGGAACCGTTGAAAAGGGCTCAAAAAGAAGCACTAGGCGTGACTCTTACCTGGCCCGAGGCATGGCTTCAAGCATTTGAAACCTAGAGGGGCAACGACCAAATAGGGAATTTCTCAGCAGCCAGTGCACCAAACCTCTTGAAACCGGAACCGTTGAAAAGGGCTCAAAAAGAAGCACTAGGCGTGGTCCTGACCTGGCCCGAGGCATGGCTTCAAGCATTTGAAACTTTGAGGGGCAACGACCAAATAGGGAATTTCTCACCAACTGCTTATCCGATTCCCTTGAAACCGGAACCGTTCAAAAGGGCTTCGAAATCCGCACTAGGCGTGGTCCTCACCCGACCCGAGACATGGCTTCAAGCATTTGAAACCTTGAGGGGCAACGACCAAATAGGGAATATCTCAAGAACCAGTTGTGCGATTCTCTTGAAACCGGAACCGTTCAAAAGGGCTCGAAAAGAAGCACTAGGCGTGGTCCTCACCTGGCCCGAGGCATGGCTTCAAGCATTTGAAACCTGGAGGGGCAACGACCAAATAGGGAATTTCTCAGCAGCCAGTGCACCAAACCTCTTGAAACCGGAACCGTTGAAAAGGGCTCAAAAAGAAGCACTAGGCGTGGTCCTGACCTGGCCCGAGGCATGGCTTCAAGCATTTGAAACTTTGAGGGGCAACGACCAAATAGGGAATTTCTCACCAACTGCTTATCCGATTCCCTTGAAACCGGAACCGTTCAAAAGGGCTCGAAAAGAAGCACTAGGCGTGGTCCTCACCTGGCCCGAGGCATGGCTTCAAGCATTTGAAACCTGGAGGGGCAACGACCAAATAGGGAATTTCTCAGCAGCCAGTGCACCAAACCTCTTGAAACCGGAACCGTTGAAAAGGGCTCAAAAAGAAGCACTAGGCGTGGTCCTGACCTGGCCCGAGGCATGGCTTCAAGCATTTGAAACTTTGAGGGGCAACGACCAAATAGGGAATTTCTCACCAACTGCTTATCCGATTCCCTTGAAACCGGAACCGTTCAAAAGGGCTTCGAAATCCGCACTAGGCGTGGTCCTCACCCGACCCGAGACATGGCTTCAAGCATTTGAAACCTGGAGGGGCAACGACCAAATAGGGAATTTCTCAGCAGCCAGTGCACCAAACCTCTTGAAACCGGAACCGTTGAAAAGGGCTCAAAAAGAAGCACTAGGCGTGGTCCTGACCTGGCCCGAGGCATGGCTTCAAGCATTTGAAACTTTGAGGGGCAACGACCAAATAGGGAATTTCTCACCAACTGCTTATCCGATTCCCTTGAAACCGGAACCGTTCAAAAGGGCTTCGAAATCCGCACTAGGCGTGGTCCTCACCCGACCCGAGACATGGCTTCAAGCATTTGAAACCTTGAGGGGCAACGACCAAATAGGGAATATCTCAAGAACCAGTTGTGCGATTCTCTTGAAACCGGAACCGTTCAAAAGGGCTCGAAAAGAAGCACTAGGCGTGGTCCTCACCTGGCCCGAGGCATGGCTTCAAGCATTTGAAACCTGGAGGGGCAACGACCAAATAGGGAATTTCTCAGCAGCCAGTGCACCAAACCTCTTGAAACCGGAACCGTTGAAAAGGGCTCAAAAAGAAGCACTAGGCGTGGTCCTGACCTGGCCCGAGGCATGGCTTCAAGCATTTGAAACTTTGAGGGGCAACGACCAAATAGGGAATTTCTCACCAACTGCTTATCCGATTCCCTTGAAACCGGAACCGTTCAAAAGGGCTTCGAAATCCGCACTAGGCGTGGTCCTCACCCGACCCGAGACATGGCTTCAAGCATTTGAAACCTGGAGGGGCAACGACCAAATAGGGAATTTCTCAGCAGCCAGTGCACCAAACCTCTTGAAACCGGAACCGTTGAAAAGGGCTCAAAAAGAAGCACTAGGCGTGGTCCTGACCTGGCCCGAGGCATGGCTTCAAGCATTTGAAACTTTGAGGGGCAACGACCAAATAGGGAATTTCTCACCAACTGCTTATCCGATTCCCTTGAAACCGGAACCGTTCAAAAGGGCTTCGAAATCCGCACTAGGCGTGGTCCTCACCCGACCCGAGACATGGCTTCAAGCATTTGAAACCTGGAGGGGCAACGACCAAATAGGGAATAACTCCCCAACCCCTTATCCGATCGTCTTGAAACCAAAACCGTTGGAAAGCCCTCGAAAAACTGCACTAGGCGGGTATCTAACATTGCCAGAATCGCCGCTTCAAGTGTGGCTGACTTCGACCAAATAGGCAATAGCTCACCAGCCCCTTGTCCGATCCTCTTGAAACCATGACCATTGGAAAGGGCTCGAAAAGAACCCCTAGGCAAGCCCACAACCTCATCCCACCCTAATGTACAGGCACTAACTACTGACTAAAGAAATGGTGGCTGCCTCAACTCGGCCAAAAACCGGCCCTAAACAGCCCTTACGATCTCAGTATCAAGGGTCTGAGACCAATACAAGTCTCAGACCAATTGATGTCTTACTTACTTACAAGTCTCAAGTGCATTACATGTCTTACTTACCTGTTGTCTGGTCTCACTTACAAGTCTCAGTCTCACTTCGTGTTTCATTTGTTAGACAGGTTTCATTTCAAATGAATGTAAGACACTACTGAACTATTTTTTCCCCTCTTCTCCTTCGCTTTCTCTTTCTCAACCCGCCCCTGAACCCCTTTCTTCGCCCCTCTTAGCCCCCTGGCCTCGAATCTAATGCTGCTTTCACAGCCTTAGACCCAAAGCCAAAGAGCTTCAGAGCCCGCCCTTGAAACCGTGAGTCCCCGCACATTAATAGGGACCCAAGGCCGCACGCCTAAGATGACTTGTTGCAACGTATAAGCCACCAGTAAGCCTGCTTTACACTGAACGTAGCCCAAGGGGAGACTACATTCAGGCTATACCCAAATTCGTGAAGCCCTTTCATCCATTCACTTCACCAGCTACTTCCCCATACATTGGGCAATCCAGCCATTTAGGTCCACTTGGGTCCATAACGGGGAAAACCGTGAAAAACCCTGTCCACAAACTCGCGAGACTCAAACTTTCGTCCAACCTTTCAAAAAAAATAAAAACCACAGCACCCAGGATTCCCGCGTGGTCCCCCACCGTGGTACTAACTAGGCGGCACTCCGGTTAACTGCGCAGATCGGACGGGATGCGGTGCTTTCGAAGTCCTATGGCCGTGGATAACAGGTAGGTTTAGATGTGCCTTTTGTTACCTCTCCAATTTTGAAGCCTTTCTTCGCTTTTGTGAGTTTGAAGCCTTTCTTCGCTTTTTGTGAGTCGTTTAACCCATTTTGAAGCCTTTCTTCGCTTTTGTGAGTCGTTCAAACGCTTTTGTGAGTCGTTTAACCCATTTTGAAGCCTTTCTTCGCTTTTGTGAGTCGTTTAAAGCCAATCTAATGCCCATTCACCCATTTTGAAGCCTTTCTTCGCTTTTGTGAGTCGTTTAAGCCCAATCTAATGCCCATTCACCCATTCTGAAGCCTGTCTTCGCTTTTGTGAGTCGTTCAAC
>JARGYF010000208.1:0-99402 GCA_029203975.1 Mycena vitilis | reverse complement strand
GCACCTTCTGTGCTGCTGGTTTGTACTTCTTTTTCTTCTTTTTCGCAGGCTTTGTCTTAGCCTCAGTATCAACCTCCGTGTCTTCATCCTTCTTTTCTTCTAGATTTTTCGCGTCCACGTTAACCGTAAACGCCCGCGTTTCTTTATTGTAGTGATATGCCTGAAGTAAGCAGAATTGCAAGTACTGCATGGAAACCTCCCAGATTTGTTCGGTATCTGTAATCTGAATGGCCCGGCAGTGTTCCGTATTAGTTCCGTTTGGCGCTGAGTATAATATAAGAGGTGGCGCTAGCCATTTGTGATTCATCGAGGGTATGGAGTGATGGAAGAGCGAATTAGGCCATTCCGAAGTCGAGGTATTTGGTAAGGGCCGATAAGATGTCCGTATGCTGGGATTCGTGAACGTGGTTTTATTTCCGGCGGAGCGCCTGCCTAAAGGCGCGGCCCCGCTCTGTGAAAACCCGACGCTGATTTTCCCTCGTCCCGGAACGGGTTACGGCTCTTGTTGGTCTTCTTGCGGGTAGGAATTGTGACCCTGCGTCCCGTATTAGGGCACGTTATGGTAATTTCCTGGCTCCCGTCCGTGTTATCCGTAGTTTTACAGCTTGTAAACCGGAAGAAGGGTCGTCCAATGAGCAGGTCGAATGGCGCTCCTTGTACCACGTGTACCTGGAGTGGCACCTCGATCCCGTTGAAATTGAACTTCAGATCCTCGATTACTCCAACTGTTGAACTCGACTGCGAGTTCGCAGATTGCATGTTCAGGATTTTCTCCGGGTCCAATCCTACTCCCAGTTCAAGCCAGACGTCCCTGTTCATGGCCACTATTTCGGATCCTTGGTCCAAAATGCCTTCTATCCGGAGGGTATCGTGGACAATCGGGTCCACGACGCGTAACGCGTCTATTTCCGAGGACGTGAGTTTCTCCTCGTGCGTGACCCCGTTATTTTCCTCGTATCGCAGGATGTATTGGGGCTCGGAGGGCTGCCCGAATCCGGCGTCCGTATACGCGACTTCCACGTTTGGCAACTTCTTTGATATCAGAAGGTCCTTCATGTATTTTCGCCCATCGGCGCAGACGGCGAAGAATTCCCGTGTGGATATCATGAATTTATTATCCAGGGCCCGGTCGACCATCTCGGCTGTGATCACCGAATCCTCTATCGCAGCACGGTACTTTGGTACGAATATTTTGGGGCCGTTGAACGGAGTTGGGGCGCCCGTAGGCGGGGTGGATACTGGTTTTTGGGTAGTAGCGGGTGGGGTGGTCGACGCTTTAGGTAGTCTGCCCGCCGTCCCTTCTACTTCTGGTTGCGCAAATCCCACTTTACGTCTCCCAGTGGGTGGTGGACGCGGCGGCATCTGGACGCTGTCGAAAACCTCCTTTGCCTTTCCCCTTCCTTCAGCCTTTTTCCGTGTCTCCAGGTAGATCTCGATTTCGTCGTTCGAGAGTTCCCGTAGTGACAGGTCCCCAGGTTCCTGGTAGGCGTATGTTTCCGTACTGGTTGTTTCCTCGATTTCATCCGTGTCGGATACGGTGGAGGCCATGTAAAGCATATGAGGCGGTCGTTCCCGTTCATACATGTTTGCCGTTGTAACATTGCGCTTGACCATAGGATATGCGAGCGAATGTGAATGGCTAGTGAAATGAACCACCGAAACCCAACCACAAACCAAACCACAAACACACCACAAACACACACACACCCTTATTACTATAGCGCAGTCATCAAAGTTGCAGTTCGGGGTCCGATCCGTAGTATGCGGACAGCAAAGCCAAGAATCTCAAAGGTTTGTACATCATTTCAACAGCGACGACGAATATTCATTCTCTATAGACATCAGTAGGCAAAGCTAACTGAACATGACTTCAACACCTCAATGAACCATATGTTTTTGTAGGTTTTATTCTATCCATGCTTTGAACACTTCCTGATAGCCAACTACCTGATCTGGGGCTCCGCAAAGACTGCTCAATTCGAGGTTGCCAGCAACAAGTGTCCAACTAAAAGGTTCCTATTCGTCCGTCCTGCCAGAGCAGCTGGATGAGTTCACGGGTTGTATCCGCCTAGTCAGAATAGACGCGAGGACCATGACACTCCCAATCTCGAGTCTACAGCCAACGTTTAACACAGCTCTTTTTAAGGGACTAGCACTGAAGACGATTCTATACAGCGCTTTTTGGGGTGGAGCCCTGCAACCAATGAAAAAGACAACAGAAAAGATCCGGGGGGCAAGGCAATACGTCTAGTATTCAGAACCCAACGGCAACTCTCTTGGAGCTTAGACCAGTGCTACAGCGACTCAATGGTGCATGAATGCCTTTGAACAGGACAGACAATGCTAGAGCTTAATTCCGACTCAATCTTTTCCAGAGCAACAATCAACGTCTACTTTAAAGAGCAGACTACAAACAAAGACAAACTATCCTTGCGAAGCTGACCTGAGAACACACCCCACCAACCAGCACTCCACCAATGAAGGAGAGCAACTGGGGGCGAAATGAACTCGCCTACTTCGAGTTTCTACTGGGTATTTATACTGTACAGGCAGGGACATTATGTAAACAGGAAAACGGGGATAAGTGGGAGTCATTTCTAAAGGAGCGAGGCAATTCTTCGTCATTCTGGCCAATTAAGGCAACCCCGAGGTTCATTCTTCTGATATGCATCAATCCCGAGGTCATTTATGAAAAGACCTAGGTGCTTTATCATCTCTCTGTCCAACTCGGGCAATCCCGAGGTGCTTTCTCATCCTCAGAATCACAAGGCTCGGGCACTCCGGCCACTGAGTCATTGTAAAATCACATGTACTCATGCCGAATGATTCCTCATGATTCTGGCAAGCCAACTCAACATCTGAACGAATGCCGAGGCAAATCATCAAGCCATGCTGCCGGGATGATTGCCTATGATCCGTTCTGATCCTTCACTAGTAAATTGGAACTCCGTGCCTAGGCACATCAACATTCTTGATCTAGCTCTCTAGAACCATGCCAAACTCGAATTCAAGTGTTCTAACTTGTTCCAAACAGTCCCTGAAGGCCCCTAGCCTTCAGAGTAGCAGCTTTCCCATTAATGAATCATCCCTAGGTGTTATAACGACATTACTAGAGACAACTCTGGGCCGACAATTCTGGCGCCTAGCATTCGTCAAATGCCCTAGGATGTTATCTGTGCAGTCGTTGGTTCTCCTGGTAGTCATATATCCGTATTGAAGGTCTGGGCTTTTGGGTATATCTCCTTGATAGTGTATTCCGCTTGAACTTGTATGTACAAGCGTGAAATACTACAGCCAGCAGCCGGAGCTCACTCTGGCTCTCCTTTGTATCACCGAACTGGGTCCCTAGGCATGTCTAAAACTGGCCTAGGTAAGCACCTTGGACCTCCTAGGCATGACTTATACCGAAGAAATCGCAAAATAGCTTGATGTTGGGCCTAGTTGTTCTCGGGCCGTCTCACCGTAGCCAGGGGAGTCTCCGGACCCTGCATTTTGTGCCACTTGTCGATTCGTTCAATGAAGTTACGCCCCGTAATCGCACGGGGAAGAAAATATCCGTTCGGGAGTACGATCTTGTTTGCTTGATTCCTCTTGCACATACCTTTCTGTATATATTCCTCTATTTTCGGGCACTCGCGCATGTAGTGCCCGTCATTCGAGCAGAATCCGCATTTACCTTCTTCAAACGCCCCTCCTGGCCCGCGCGTTTGGTTGTTGTCCATAGGAACTTGTGCTTCTCGGTAGGCCTGTCCTTGCGGCGCCAGGGGTCTCGGGTTTTCCGTATTCCAACGCCCTTGTTCCTGGTTACGGAGATACGGACCCCGGTCCTGCTGCTGGTTTTGATATGCCGCACGGGGCTCGGGTTGCCGCTGTCGGGGGAAATCGACTTGTCTGGTGAGCCCAGCTAACGCCGTTCGCATTTCCCGCATGGAAGCCGTCATTTCCACCATCTCCTTCTTTATACCGTGGTGTCTTCCTCCGTATCCTGGTAGAATTGACCGGGTGTCCCGTCGATCGCCCATTCTGCGGCTTCGATAATGTCCTCGATTCCGTACGGGGTGTCGCTTGCCTGGCCGGGTTTCATGATTTGTAGGCGCTGCAGGACCCTGAACCTAAAGTCCGCATGTATTCCCCTCATGAACTGTTCATCTCTTTCCGTCTCCGAGATCTTGTCCGTTCAGGAAGTCCGCGATTCTTGTGAAGTTTCGCTGATATTCCCCAAAGTCGTCTTCATTGGACGGCGGTTTTTCCTGCCCTTTCCTCACGACCTCTCTAAGGTCCGACCAAGCGTATAGTTTATCCCCGTTGGATCCGGGATAAAGCTTCATAATTTCCTTTTTGAACTGGTCGAACGTCATGATTGCCGTACGCTTTCGCTTCCATAGTTCTTCATCATCAATGTTGAGATACCGGAGTGCGATGTCAATTAATTCATCGTCGGTAGTCCTTTCCGTATCCTCTCCTGTTTCCTGTACGTCCCGTAGGTACCTGAGCAGATGCCCTGGTTTCCCATCGAACGACGGAGCAGATTTACTGCCGCGCATCGGCAATGTTTTAGGTGCCATAATGCTGGGGAATCTGCGGCTGGGGTTTCTTGATCCGTCGATAAGCGGTCCTGCAATGGTTCGGATGAAAGAGTGAGGGAAGATGGTTCCGTAGGGGAATCGGTGGAGTACGGAAATGTGTCCTCGGTTTCTTCCTGGTCTGATAAAATCTCGGTAAGGTCCGAAAGTTCGGACTCCTGAAGGTCTATGGAGGTAGTACTTGAACTCGCTTCGGGAGCGTGTTCTATGAGATGAATTTCCTGTTGTAAGGAGCGATCTGGTTTACTCGTCCTTCTTCTTCGAGTAGGGGATGGTAACCGGACTGGTTCGAGTGGTGGAGCCTGTCTTCCTCTGCGCTGGTGACGAGTCTCCAGCGGTTAAATTCCCCCTCGCGGTAGGTACCAGTTGTGATGTTTGCTGCGTTTTCTACGTGCGCCGAGTGTATGTATCGGACGACCAGAAAGTGTTCAGCCAAGCGGGGGGAATATTGGTGTGGCTGGTTATGAGACTTTTGCCCAGCTAAGGCAAGCGTGAAAGGTGTGTGTGGTGTGTGTGGTGTATGGGAATTATAGATGTTTCCTTCAATATCCTTCTCTCTCTGCCTCTCTCTCTCTCTTTATGTCGATAATTATATGGGGTCGTTGTTCTCCTGCCAATGTGGCTGGGTACGGCGTGTCAAGGCTCGGGAGGACGTTGTGCTGTTACTTGGCGAAGCTTCCGTGTAACGTACGGGATATCCAAGACGTAAGTCAAGGAGACCGTCTTTCTCTATGATACGGGACTCTGGCCTATGAGCTGGCTTGTAGAGGGCAAGTTAATGTCCAATAGAGTGTGGTGATGAGCAGTGGGGGACAAGTCCTTGTAGGAGGGGACTGTTGACCGGGGGTTTTTAGCTAAGAAGTGAAGTGATCTTGCTATCTAATGCCTCGTATTTATTACTGTTTCCCCCGTCCTACCACTGCCTCGTTAGCTTATCCTCCTCGTGCCCGTCACGACCCCTGCTACACGCGCTACACCCCTCTTCCGTGCCAGATTCTCTCACCCGTAAGTCATAGTTGTTCCCCCTTGTTTTCCGTACCCAAATTCTCTCACCCGTAAGTTCATAGTTGTTCCTCCGCATTGCCTCCGGTTTAACTCGGTCCCTGGGTGTACGGTAATTGCCCCACGTGTATCGCCTTCGGTTTTATCTGACTTTCTGGTGGTAGGGAATTGTCCGTGGTCCGTCTTTTGTTTGGTTTGTTGCGTATGGATAATCTGTCCTGAATTCCCGTATTGAGTCCCGTGCTAGCGTGGTGTGTTCGTATGGATGTTTCCTTGGTGTCCCCTGCCTAGCTCAACTGGAAAGAGCGCCAGACATTTAATCTGGAGGTTGCGAGTTCAACCCTCGCGGTAGGTATGCTTCTTTTTTATCATTGGCCTGGTGGTGTAGCTGGTAATGCGCTGCCTAATACGATCCTCGTATGGCGGAGGTCCTTGTTCGACTCAAGGTCAGGGCCCTGTTGCTCGTGAGAGATGTTTTTGGCGGTTGATAGCGCTTGTTCGTAGTATGGAGAATTTGATTGTTTTAGGTGTTTTCTTGCCTCCGCGGGAGCGATCACAAAGTGATAGCTCACAACGGAAGGGAAATCTCCTTTTTCGGACGAACGCGGCGGATTCACCTAGGCCAAATGCCCACAGGATTCTAACGAAAGAATCAATGATACCGAGCCATAGAACTGACAATTCTGTCAAGTTCGTCGTTCGGTATGGGCACGATCGGCGGAGGAAGAGCGCCGGAATAATTGCCTACGGAAAAGATAACGAAGTTACAAAAATCAGCATAGCAGGCGCTGTGCAAGAAGGACGACATACGCGGAGGGAACAAGGGCTCAATGAGACCAGAAAGCGGTGAACCGCCGCTGCCGCTAACATTGAGCAGTGCACGAGTGGAGTCGGGATGCAAGAGCAGATCGGCGTAACACAGAGATTCATACGGGTCATGTTCTGGATATTCACCCTTGGCGCCTGCCCAGTGAATATCCGACCCAGCGGCTTCAAGAAGAGGGATAAGGATGTCGGGGCGAAGAGACACCACGAAATCCCGACCAGTCGTATATCCAACGAACTGGCACAGATACGCCGAGATCCGGAGCATGTGGAAGGCCTCGCCAGGAATATGGAAATCTGTGGTCGCCCATGTCAGCTCGCCTCGAGCAAGACTGGCAGCCCGGTGAGAGACACTTCGAACAACCAAGCGCTACAGAAAAAGGTCAGACTGGCAGCCCGTACGGTGAAATGGAATTTCCCATACGAAATGCCACAACAAGATTTCAATCCAAGAACATAGCAGGTAACGCTCGCTCTTGGAATAACACGGGAGGAAATGGACATGCGAGAAGTTCCGCGTAGCGGCACGCAGGAGAAGATGGACGAAGGGCCGCAAGGTTTCCCGGAAGAACGCGGGAACACCTTGTTCAGGCATGATATAGTCGCTCAAAAGCTGCCTTTTGGACAAGGAAAGCTGGCTGAGGTCGGGAACGGCGTCATCGATGGTATAAAACGACATGGGCCAATAGGCCGCAGCTCAAGACAATATCCGCGATTTTATATGCCAGAAAACAAGGGTACGGGATTATCTGGATCAGAAATAACACCTAGCCGATGAAGAAGTCCGTACGACGAGAATCGATAACGCTACGCGAAATAATCCCTCTAAAGACGGCCGGTGCCTGGGCCAAATCGATCCGCGGCAGGACGAACAATACGGAACTGGGTAGGGCATACAGGGAACCGGTAACCCGAAGCCCCCAGCTCTGGCTCGTATCGAGAAAGGGCGCGACCAAAGTGGTGTGCAAGACGCCCGCTGGACCTGACTTCGTGGGCTTGAAGAGATTTTGTATGATGGCCAACTCCGTATTCGAATGGATCCGCGGATGCAGATTCATAGCCGGGTGCATCGACAGGGGCGGAACTATAATCCGACCGAGTAACCATGGCATGGAGGAAAATATCCATAGTGGAGAACAGGTCGTTGCGGCTGATTTCATCATCATCTCCGATGAAACCGACAAGATTCACAAACTTCTCGACCATGAAGAAACACATGGTGGCGAAGGGAGGGATATGGTAGCTGGAGATGGGATCGAGACTGTCGCCGGCATTAACCCGTGTTGCGCCAAGGACCACCTACGAAGGTCTAATCATGAAGACGAATTACGAACACCATTCGAACGCACCATATTCGAAATCAGCACTTGAACAGATATCCGCAAGATACCAAGCAACTCTGGGGGAAGGAGAGCAGCGTCTCTCCCATGAAGAATTTCATGGATGGCCTGAGCCAGACCACGAATATGCGACGACCAAAGCGAGTCTAGCCGTTGCACGATTCGACTTTCACCGGTGGGCTCCACTGAGGGACGAAAATGGGACAGATATACGTTCGCCACTTTCAACGCGGGTATGGTCATGTAACGCGGGAACAAGGGTTCCAGAAGAGTGAAGCAGTCATTCGGACTCCCCAATGCTTTATAGGATGCAAAGAAAATTCCGTATGGCAAAATTACACGACACACGAGTCGTACGGGTAAAGTTACCATATCAAGACGAACCGGGACGCGCCTGTAGCGCGAGGAACGGGGTGGACGGAGCAATACCATCCACGTCCTTGGGAGATGGCGGATACCATGCAGCGTGCTCTGGGCAATTCAACGCGCGTTCCAGGTCCCTACCAACCCGAAGCAACGCCTGAGTGCGGTCTGCCAGCCAATACGATTCACCGACCCAGGGCATACAAGTTTCTTGGGCCTGGAGGATACGGATATCCTCGGTCGTCCAGCTAGGGACGCACGGAATATGCTCCAAGCCCCGTATCTCGGGAACGTCGCGGGGACGGGGAGTTCCGGTAGCAGCGCGATCGGCAAACTCTGCCATGAAGTTGAGAAGGAGAAGGATGTCGGGCTCGAGTCCTTCTGGGAACTCGTATGAAGGCTGGTCCAGGAGGGCGTGAAATTTACGGGCTAAACCAAGAGTGGCGCAGGACTCGGGAGGGAAACTAAGCGGAGAACCACGGTCGTCGGAAACGCGCTGGGCGACAACGTAGGCAAGCACCTATGTCGACAAAAGATGGTCTCAGTCAGCACATTGGCGATCCCAATAAACGCCGGCGCGTACCAGGAACTTCACGAAATTCATTACATGAGGAAGGAGGAACACTTTCGTCTCCGTAGGAACGTCACTCGACTCGCGTGCGCGACCAGGAAGGGCCTTGTCAATAAGGAGGGCGTAGGGCCCAACCACCGCGGTGAAATAGGCCAGGACCGGATCGTCTTCGGTGGAAAAGGACCGTATATCGGGCACGTTAAGCAAATAAACACCCAGCATAAGCCGTACGGCCTGAGGGACACGCGCTAGTTGGGCAACGGAACGAGGAGGGGCGTAATCAACCATGAACGTACAAGCGGAGGGCTACAGACAAAGTCTCAGTATCCTTGGACTTTATACATATACGCGGGGATGGATACGAGAAACCCGGGGACATGGATCATCAAAATGCTTCGTATGGGAAAACCACTACGCGAAATCGACTACGGCATCGGCATCGGCCCTGAGACGGCAGCAAACGACATGGGAGGGGCTGCATTGGAGGAATCTTCATCTTCTGAATCCGTCTCGGAGTAGCAGGGTGGAGATTGGGGAGAGATGCGGCAAGGGATGCCTGAAGACGACCCATACTGTGTCTCTATCTCAAAGAATGAGCCGTACTCCTGTGCAAGGACTTGGTGAAAGGCGGGCCCGGAGGTCAACAGTTCGGCGTGGGTAGCATGTTCGAGAACGACGGCACTGCACTGCGTGTACAGGGCACGGAGGCTGTCAAGGTGGTCTTCGTGGAAACCGAACCGGTCCACCAGTCGTTGCATATACAGCAAACAGGCGACAGTGGGGGTGGGACCTTTCTGCGAGCCAGTGGGAGATGGTCCCAACGCTTCGCTGACATGCCGCTACAAGAAGGAGGATTGGCATAAGTACGGAAAAAGTTATGGATTCCGCGAGACGACGTACCAGGAGTTGGAGGTAAACAAGGAGGTTCTTTCTCACCCAGGGGGCATCGCGGGGACGAGGCCGGGAGACGTAAAAACGATCACGGGCAAGCATGACCACGTCTCGCAGCGGCGAAAGCACCGTTTCGCAGTACGACGCCACGTCCGGGCGACGAAGATATTGAACTAGGGTTTCATCGTCGGGCAGGTCAACGTAGAAAACCTCGTACAAAGCCCGGGCATGGTATGACGGAGGAGAAAAGCGGGGTAGGTCCTTCAAAAGGGCAAAACGAAGAGCCATGGGAACGAACGGAATTGTTGGGGACCAAGAACCACAAACAGCGTACTTATACTACGGGATCTACGCGTACGGGAAGTTGGCCATCAAACTGGTTTCTTGCCACGATAACGACCCGTTAACGCGAAATGCGGATATTCTACGCGACAGGACGCGCGCTTTGCAGCCTCGCCTGAGGACGACACGTACAACGCCAAAATTCGCGACAGGACTTGATGCGCTGTCATGGCGCAAAAGTGTTTGCAGCCAGGACCAATCTGATGGCTCGCCGACCCCTAGTCCCAGAAGTGAGCAATTCGCGAGGAAACTACTACGCAATGAACTTTTGGGGAGAAGCGACTGCGCAATACAATTCTTTGGGGAAAGCCGAACCCCAAAGAAAGAACAATGGCTGCGGAAATGATGGCATCAACTGCGGACGTGACGTCATCGACTGCGCATGACGTAGGACAATGGGGTCACGCCTTCGTAACATCACGCGTGACGGACTGCGGAATTAGTATATATAGACAGCCGAATGTACCTAGTAGGAAGCGAATCATCTACCCATTTTTCGTTCACCTTGCTTGCTGCGCACATTGTGCTGCGTAGAGGCCTACGTTCTGCGAATTGCTTGCTGCGCACCTAGTGCTGCGTAGAGGCCTTCGCTTTCTGACTTGCTTGCTCGGACCGGGTGCTCCGCAGAGGCTTGTCCTTCGATTAACGACGCGTGTTGGGCAGTTCGAGGCTGCGCCTTCACCACCCGTTCCGCCTGTGACTTGGCCGTCATCTGGTGCCTAACGTCTTGTTGCCACTGCTGCTGCTTACGCCGCCGCCACCGCTGCTGCTCTACGCCGCCGCCACCGCTGCTGCCTTTGCCGCCGCTTTCTGGAGCTCTCAAGTAAACGGTTTGCTTGCCGGCTCTTACGTCTAACTAAGCTAGTGTCGCGTGGACACTCGCCCGTAGTTCGCCACTGAATAACTGTAGGTGGCCTTGGGGGTTTAATCTGCAAGATAATCCTGCCCCAAGCTTCGTTTCTCGACCAGTAGAACCGTTTACTGTGTCACCCTTCACCCCCGTTCTCGTCTCAAGCCCTTCGTCTTCGCCTACGCTTGAACCAGTAGCCCCTCGCTGCCAGTTCTTCTACCCTCGCCCTTTGACAAGTCTCGTAATCCAAGTTTACGAGCCTTTTCTGATCCTCTACCGACCTACCCCTCCGCCTTCCTTTTTGGGAATCTTGCGCAACTAGCAGTATTCTCAGAAGAACCTTCGTGCAGTTGGAAGTACGAACCAATCGGGAAACACTCGGATAACGTCACTCCCAGTGGACCTCGAGTATAACCGATTATACACTTGACATCATTGGTGACCACCGCAGGGGGAAAATTTACTTCCAACTGCTTTACGATCTATTGAAGTCTACCTACGCCTTACCCCACCTCACTATCGACCATGCACCTTAACCCCGACACTATCCTAGTGGACGCGACGATGCCCCAAGCCTCGACAAGCCAGCTTGGGGACGCGCAAGTGCCTCCACCTCTCACCTCCGATTTTGGACGTCCAGCTCAGTCTGGAAGCTCCGCACCCCCCACGATTCAGTTCGTAAACCCAGAGCGCCGCTCTAACCTCCCCTTTCCAGAGCTTTCGTCATTTCGCTCCCCGCGGACGTCCCGTCCTCCGCGGACATCCGCGGACTTGCTGGATGAGACCGATCTGGAATTCCTGGATTCTGACAGTTCTTCAGAATCGGACGACGAGAGTGACTATATGTCATCTGACTCTCAGCTTCGTCCCCCGCGCATGAAGAGTGCTGTGCCCCTCTTTGGGAGCGGCTCGACCCGCACAATTTTGGACATGCCTTTGCGCGGTAGCAAGGATGCTCCCAAGACTTTCCGCGGCCACCACTCTGAAGTCAAGTACTTCATTGCGCACTATGATCGACTAATCACCAAGTTCAATGTGACCGACCCAACCGACCAGTGTAAGCTTATTCTTGACTATTGTTCTACTGACGTACAGGGATTTATTCGCGCCTCGAAGTACTACCAGAAGAGGAGTTGGCTTAAATTGCGTAGGGAGATTCTCCTCAGCTATGACGCGGACCGAGCCAACTCCAAGTACAAGCCCAGCGATGTGGCTAGGTATACTTTGAAGACGCAGAGCCGACCATTCCACAACTTGTCACAGTGGAAGGGTTACTACCGCAAGTACAAGACCATGGCTGGAGCCCTCGTCCAGCAGGGGCACATCACCAGAGTCAACTATGATGTTTACTTCTGGTTAGGTGTCGAACAGGACTTGCGGCGTACTCTGGAGCAGCGCATCAACCAGCTGAACCCAGGGCGCAATATGCGCAACCAGTACTCTGTGCGCGAAATCAATGAAGCCGCCGAGTGGTACTTCCGCAGGAACCGCGCCGAGGCCATGGTCGTTAACGCCGCGGACTACGGCATTGATCTTGACAGCGGCACCACCGACGCGGGATCCGAGGACGAGTCAGATGACAGTGATGACTCTGATTACGAGACGTACCGTCAGAAGCATCGCGCCAAGCTTCGCGCCAAGAAAGACAAGGAGAAGGAAAAGAAGAAGAAGCCGAAGAAGACCTCCACGTCTGCGCCAGGTACGTCTAAGACTCGTACCCTGCAGACTACTGGCACCGCTGAGGAAGTTACCAGCATGATTCGCCAGCTTAACAAGATGTCGATTGCAGACCCCGAATATGCCCCTGTATACTATAAAGTGCTTACACTGGATAGTACGGGTATCGCGGCCAAGTGTGTTCAGCCACCCCGCCTCACGCAGCCTTGGACGGACTCGGGTGCTCGAGGGCCTCCCAGAGCGAAGGGACCAGCCACCGGTGGCACTAGTAACCCCGCGGGACTTGCCACGTATCCTAATAATATCCCTGTACCCACTGGATGCTTTGGGTGTGGAATCGAAGGCCACCGCATTGGCGACTGCCCCGAGATTCGAGACCTAATGGGCAAAGATGTGTTAAGCATTGACGAGGAAACTCGACGGGTTCGAATGAAGGACGGCAGCTTAATTCGACGCGGGCCCAACGAAACACTTGTACAGGCAGCGCGCAGAATAGCCGCCCCTCGGGTAATGTTTGCGACCTCCAAGAAGGAGCCGGTATATCCTACTTATGATATAGCCTCGGAAGATGATGAGGAGGAAGATGCACCGGCCACCTACATGTTCACCTCGCAGCAGCCGGCATACCCTACTTACGACATTGCCACAGACGACGAGGACCCCGAGGACTATCTGGAAGAGCAGGCCGAGGCGTCAGCGGAGTCCGAGCTTGAGATCGGCAGTGGAAATGACGAACGCACGCTTGACGCGAACTGGTACGTCACTCACAGTGACGTAGAGGCTGAAAGCCTCGGAGAAGGAGAGGTGTACCTTACGGTACCACAACTCCCGTTCCCACCCGAGCCGGACGAGGATGGAATGGTGAATGCCGCGGAGCGGACAATGCCGGGAACACGCGCGGCCCGGAAAGAAATCTTTGACGGGGTTATGATGCCGCGGCGAGACCCGGCAAAAGCCGCGCCTAGACCTATGAAGTCATCAACCCCAAAGGAGACTGTTAACTCCAATGGGACTGCTGCGCGCAAGCTTCCTGAAACCCCACTTCAACAGGTCCGCGACTTACTACCTGAACTGACGCCTGTCGACGCCCGCGTGCCACGCACCGACGTCGACATGCCTGAAATGGAGAGGCTGGAACCCGAAAAAGGACTTGCCAGGAAACGGCGAGAACCTTTTAAGGATCTCCAGAACGACACTCAGCGTCTGCTCGAGCCCCCTGAAGCTAAGACCTCAGGTAGGCATTCCGAAATCCAGGCCACTGTGCAAATTCCAAGCATAATTGAGCGGATTCTAGACTTAACGCTTCCCATGACTGTACGAGAAGCGTTCGTCGCATCGAAAGACATCCGCGCCGGGATTATGGACACAATTCGCTTAAAGAATGTCAAGGCCGTCCTGCTCGGTCGATCGCAGGATAATCCGCTTGTCGCTCACTGGAACTGGCCCCGAACCGACGGAATCTTAATCAAGATAGACGTCGAGTCAGCTGGCAGGAAGATTTCAGCAATCGTGGACACTGGATCTCAACTAGACGTTGTCCGCGCCGACATTGCTGCGTTGCGCATCCAGCGGCCGGTGGATATGTCTTGCACCACTAATATGAGCGATGCCAATGGAGGCCGTGGGCAGCTCCGCGGCTACATACAAGACGTCGAGCTAAACTGCGGGGGAGTTCTAACTAGTACGGATGTCTGGGTATCGCACCAGGCTCCGTTCGAGCTTCTCCTAGGTCGTCCCTGGCAGCGGGGAAACTTAGTGACCATCGATGAACGGGACGAGGGGACCTACTTGGTATTCAAGGATCGCGATACGCGCCTTCCCCGTTACGAACTCCTCGCAATCCCTTACCAGTCCACTTCGCACCCCAAATCCTCCGATCCAGAAGAGCCGACCAGCAATCTTTTAACTTACGAGGTCGAGACCGTCGCGTCTTCGAAAACCAGCGAGCCGAACGCGACTCCAATGTTGCTGTGGCGCGGAGCGAAGCCTGCGCGACGGGTTCAGGCGAAGCAATTGGAGAATCAGGCGTCGGGGCAGCTCTGGGCTGCGTTCTGCAAGCTCTTGGTGGGGCTTTTGCTGATTTGGGGGATCTTGAAGAGTCTTTATTGGGGAATGGGAGCCTTGGAAGTGGAGCAGACGAATTGGGAAATGGCCGACGAATGCGGCACCATTAGGTACAAAAGCCGCACGGAAAACGACACATCCTCCCTACAAGCTCGCATTAGCCCACTTGGAAAGCACCCCGAATTCGACACCACTTACCTTATAAACACCATGCCCAACTTCTTCCAACCTCTCTCTTCTCCTTCCAGCCCACGCTCCCGCCTCCACCGTCAACCCAACCAGCACCCCCGCCTTACCTAAGAAGGCTCTTCCACGCCGCGCTCGCCTCTCCGCCCCTACGCGTTGCCCTCTTCCGGCCCGAACCGTCCCACTCGCTTCTCTCCCGTGCGACGTTCTTAGCCGGGAACGAACGCATTACTTCGGCGCTGTTGACCACCAGCCTCACGGAGGTACGGCTACACAGTCGAGTCCGCGCCGCCGCTGACTCACAGTGGGTACAACACCGCAAAGGGAACGAACTTACCGTGCGCCCTGGCTCGGTCGTCGCGCCCCAGACTTTGTACACCGGCAGCGAGACGCGCCCGAACGGGCAGGAAGTCCAGCACGCCATATTTCTGAACGCTCGGATGCTTGTTCACAACCCGGCGACAGGGGAGCCAGGTATGCGGAACGGCCATGTGGTCGCGCACCTTTATCTAGCCCCCACCGCTGATAAACCCTGGGACTTAGAAGTCCCGTACCCATCTGCCGCACAAGTCAGGACGGCCCTGACGACGTATGGGCCCACCGTCCATAGGGAGGTAGGCCTACAACGACGCCCCGGGTTGTTCAGACTGAACATCAACCGGCAGGTGGAACGTGTGGCTTCGCCCACTTTGACTGTTGACGCATCACCCGACCTTGCGCCCGTGCCCCAGCTTCCCATTTCCTTCCCCTCCCCACCGTACTCTCGAACTTGCCCGCGTCCCCGTCCACCACCCCGTACCCCGTCGCCCCGCACCAACAAAGGCGGGGTCGTATCGTTTCTTGACGTACCCGCCTGGCACTGCGCCCGCGCCGGGGACGTCGCAGCTTCTTGACACGGGGTTGATCGACGAGGAAACTGGACACGAGGTCCTGGCTCTCCCGACGGGCTCTGGATCGGCGCGCCCTGCGTCACCGCGTCCGGGTACTCCCGCCCCACCCCGACGGATGTACGAGACGCGTACCCGTCCGTGTAGCGCCTAAACCGAAACGTGTCAGCAGTGATGTTAGCATGGAGGAGGCACCGCCGCGAAAGACACGCCGGTACTTGGACGACGAGGAGATGGCGGTAGGTGCCAGCCTACCCCAACGATGGCCCGTGTCTAACGCCCGCGCTGAAAAGAGTCAACTTGAAGAGTTACGACGCGCCCTTGCCAAGAAGCTGGTAATTCCGGAAGCCCCGGTGTGCGTCTTCAGTCTGTTCCAGACCTCGTCCGACGCTGCTGAACCTACTAAAAGAGCGGTCGATGATGCGCTTGAGGAACAAAACGGCGACCAAGATGCGGAATGCGACACTGATAGCGAGTACGCCCCGCCCACTTCAAGCGGGGACGAGAACGAACTCGTGGCGGTTCTGAATCACCATCTTGCGGAGAGTTTGCGCGAAAGCCAAGGGCGTGTAGAGGAGGGGACTCAGACGGAGGACGGAGAAGTCGACGCAACGGAGGTATACGCTCCGATCAGCGGATCACACAACTCCGACTCATTCCTCCAACAGCAATCCCAGCTCGCTGCCCTTGCGTCCGCCGCGTCACCCTGTTCGAATCGTCTCGGGTCTGGGAAACGGCAGCTCCGCGGCCTGTCCCCTTCCACCGCAGACGAGTCCACCGGCACTCATTCTCGCTACTTGTCGCCCATCGCGGAGGACGTTGGGGACGACCTCACCAACCATTTTGTTCACATCCCGCCTCCGACCCCGGAACTACTGCCCACTGCCTTTGAGTGCCGGTCGCCGCGACCCATTCAACCTAGCATTGCATCCCACGGACGCCCACCTTTGCGCTTGCCAACATCCTCCAGCTACGCCTTGGACGACATTCCGCCTCTCACGGACATCAGCTCCGGGTCCGATGAGTTCCGCTTGCTCCAAGAAGTTACAAGCGACTATTTCGCGGGGGTCTCACCCATCGTGTCGGATAACGGCGGAACCAACTTCCCCTATCACCGCTCCTCGCTGCCGCCCGTAGTTGTTGACGACGCGGAACTACGGGCTGAGTTGGAGTACATCCAGCACGCCCCCAGTCCCGCCGTCGACCCTACCGAACGCACCCTTGATTGGGTTCGCATGCAGGCCGTTGCCGAGCAGCAAGATCGCGCGGTGCGCGAACTTGAAGCCACGGAAAACGACCGAACGATGGCCCCTTTGGAACGCGGCGCTGTCGCTGCCACGCGCGCCCTAGAACTCCTGGATCTCAACGCAATGGAAAAGGGGGAAAAGATCAATGTCGACACGTACCGGCATGGGCTTGAACTTGATGAGGACATGCTGCATGACGCGAGGGTGAGTCCTCGGAATCGTGCCCCATCTCGTCAACTGACCCTGGACAACCAGGAGCGGGCTATTGAAAGCTGCCTGGACACTATCACCATTCGGTGTGAAGACGGAACCCGCCGAGTGCGCGATGACTACGGGATCGCTATCTCTGAAGACGGTATGCGTTTTCGCTTGCTCAGCGCCGACGCCATGATGCGTCAGGCTATGTACCGCCTAGCACTTCGCCTCCTTTCCATCCCCCGTTTGCGGCTTATAGCCTTTTTCGTCGAACTGCGCGCTTGCGTGGTCGACTTTATTCGAAGTGCTGCTGCCCTGTCTCGCACTCGGCGCTGGCGCTACGACCTTACCCAGCTTCACAACTCTGCCCACATTCCGCCCCCTTATCTTTTTGGTCATGAATATGCCCTCTTACGACTGATCTACTACCAATTCCTAGACGCAGGACACCTCGAGGTGGTCGCTGCCATCGAAGGACTTCTTCGTCTTCGCTTTCAAGAGCCCGCCGTTGTAACGCACTTCTTGTATGGAGGCTTGCTGGACGCCAACGACACCCACTTCCGCCCGGACACCATCAATGGGCCTCATGCTGTACGTCGCCACGCCCGCCGCATTGCTGCTCGTGCTCCCTCCCGTTTCCCCTTGCTCAGTACTAATCCTCGCTGGCAGGAGAAGTCAAGCGCGGGGACTCGCCTCACCAAGGACTGGCGATGGGAGGATGTTGTCTAGACGACGTGCGCAGAGGTCCCCCGCCTCTTCTTGCTGTACATTCGCCCCTGCCGCCTCGGAATCCTCACGCATTTGCCGCTCGTCCACCACTGTGCATAATCCCTTGTGCCGACCGTCTCGACTACTCGCTGTACTCTCCTTCTTGCCGGGTCCCTCTCCCTCTGGAGAAACCCATGGACTTCGTCGCCCGGCGACACCCTTTTACCCTGCCTACTTCCAGAACGACTTTACGCTTTGTTTTTCTTGCTGACTGACAGACGCTGTACCTACCTGCTCACTCTCTCCTGCTCCTTGTACTCTCGCTGCACATATCTTGGTACTCTTTCTTGACTTGCACACGGCCTCTTTAGCTACCTTTCTCCGACGCACTCCCGAACTATGTATAATCCCTGCCACCCCAACTTATATATTGCTGTACCTACAAATTTCGAATCACACTGGTTTCTTTCGGTGCCTCTGGAGTGAAATTCACACTTCTAAAGCCTCGACAAGAATCCATTGCGACCACCACCTACTAACATTCTTACAGTTCGACCCCTCGAACGGACTCTACATAATAATCTGCGCTCCCACCAAGGCCTCAGCCCGACTGAGGTACACGTGGGCCGCCGACTTGGAATGGGAACTAGGCCACCGGATTCGCCCACTCATCGAACGCTCGCATTTGTTGGTCACGACCCCCAAGAACTTGTGATTATTCGGCGCTACCACGAACCCACTACCGCTACCAGAAGCCACCTACTCATTCGGGTGGAATTTCCCTCTGCCAACCCGTCACGCAATAAAAAGGAATTTGCGAGGCTGGGCCCCCGGCTAATTTCTGGAAGCCAAGCTGCGGCCTCGGCCTCTAGCCCCGATAGCCCCCGCACCCCCGAATAGCAAGTCGACAAGTCGACAGCGACCGCCAATCAAGAACTCCGCATCCCCGCAAGGAAAATCGCCTTACGGGGATAAACGCTATAGCCTCCGAGGTTGCCATAGCAACCAGTGCTATTGCATCCGGGGCATGCCGTAATTTTTGGTAAAGGGCTTCAAATCCCGTCCTGCCGAAATTTTGAAAAATGACAAATCTGGATCATTAATCGGCAGAAGCCCGGACAGATCGGTCCCGCAAGCAGCTGCGCAACATGTGACCTCACATTGCGGTAAGCATAACCACATGCATCGCAGCCCTCCCCCACCGCCGGCTCACCCGTCGCCTTCGCTCTGCATGTCTCCAACTTTGAGACCTGCTCAGTGGTCTCGCGCCGGGACCCCTGAGCTCCCTTATGACTCAATTGACCGTCCGGCCCCCGTCCTTCAGTCCCTGGACGAACAGTTCCATTCGATGCCCACCGCCCAGGCGCGGAAACCAGCATCACTTCCACTAACGGCTGCAAACTTGCAGACCTACAGTGCCATCGAATTCCTCCCTGCGGCACCTCGCATGCTGGCACCAGGGAGCTTTCATCAATATCAATATGTCAGCCCATATCGCCCGGTGAAGCTCGCACCGCACTCTCGAGTATACACAACCGACCAAGAGCAACGACCCATTCGAACACGAATCGAAGCGCGACCCCTGGACAACCAGGCGATGTACTTCACAGTAACCAACTCTCCAGCCTCCATGCTCCGCCGAGGCAGCATATTACGGGTTTTTGGAGACCTCAGCGGGCGCTGGGAAATCGACTCCAAATTGAGTAGCACAGATACCCATATCCTGCTACGCATTAACGAGCACCATGACCACCTTACCACCATCCTCGCAGTCTCGCACCCGCTTCTCCACTTTCCAGGGCCCGTGGAGCAGCCCCAGGGGTCTCACGACGCATTCGCATGCGCAAACCCCGGTCCTCTCGTCTCTGGAAAGGATGCAGCTAGCCGAAGAGGCAGCCTGGAGCCGACGCCGACCCATACAGCAGCCCCTACCCCCTCCTGTCTTCCTTGCCCCTCAGTTTGATTACTTCCCCCAACTCCAGTGGATGAATACATCCGAGACACCACAGGATGCCTCACTCCTGGGCCTATAGTTTGAAGGCTCGCCACCAGTATTGGAGTATTTTGGAGCCGAGGACGGCTCAGATATTCGTTCCCCGCGGATGTCATGGCGCAAAAGTGTTTGCAGCCAGGACCAATCTGATGGCTCGCCGACCCCTAGTCCCAGAAGTGAGCAATTCGCGAGGAAACTACTACGCAATGAACTTTTGGGGAGAAGCGACTGCGCAATACAATTCTTTGGGGAAAGCCGAACCCCAAAGAAAGAACAATGGCTGCGGAAATGATGGCATCAACTGCGGACGTGACGTCATCGACTGCGCATGACGTAGGACAATGGGGTCACGCCTTCGTAACATCACGCGTGACGGACTGCGGAATTAGTATATATAGACAGCCGAATGTACCTAGTAGGAAGCGAATCATCTACCCATTTTTCGTTCACCTTGCTTGCTGCGCACATTGTGCTGCGTAGAGGCCTACGTTCTGCGAATTGCTTGCTGCGCACCTAGTGCTGCGTAGAGGCCTTCGCTTTCTGACTTGCTTGCTCGGACCGGGTGCTCCGCAGAGGCTTGTCCTTCGATTAACGACGCGTGTTGGGCAGTTCGAGGCTGCGCCTTCACCACCCGTTCCGCCTGTGACTTGGCCGTCATCTGGTGCCTAACGTCTTGTTGCCACTGCTGCTGCTTACGCCGCCGCCACCGCTGCTGCTCTACGCCGCCGCCACCGCTGCTGCCTTTGCCGCCGCTTTCTGGAGCTCTCAAGTAAACGGTTTGCTTGCCGGCTCTTACGTCTAACTAAGCTAGTGTCGCGTGGACACTCGCCCGTAGTTCGCCACTGAATAACTGTAGGTGGCCTTGGGGGTTTAATCTGCAAGATAATCCTGCCCCAAGCTTCGTTTCTCGACCAGTAGAACCGTTTACTGTGTCACCCTTCACCCCCGTTCTCGTCTCAAGCCCTTCGTCTTCGCCTACGCTTGAACCAGTAGCCCCTCGCTGCCAGTTCTTCTACCCTCGCCCTTTGACAAGTCTCGTAATCCAAGTTTACGAGCCTTTTCTGATCCTCTACCGACCTACCCCTCCGCCTTCCTTTTTGGGAATCTTGCGCAACTAGCAGTATTCTCAGAAGAACCTTCGTGCAGTTGGAAGTACGAACCAATCGGGAAACACTCGGATAACGTCACTCCCAGTGGACCTCGAGTATAACCGATTATACACTTGACAGCGCGTCGGTGAGGGCGGTATTCTTGGCGGCGAACCCGTACCACTGTATGATGGAGGCGACGATTCGGAACATGTTACTGGCGAAACCCGCGACTTGGATATCCACTGGCAAGGCCTCCACACTGGACACGGCGAATGCGCCAAATAAAAGAAGGCGCTACAACATCAGCCGAGGAAGAATTCCCATACAAAGGACATACCAGGTCATCCGCCAAATGGATGAGAATTTTCCGTACACCAGCTAGCTCTGCACCAGATAACGACACGTACGGCGCGTCCCCTTTGAACGTGGGATCCACGGCGCCTTGCACGAAGTAAACGAATGGTCGAATGGTGGCGAGAAGGTATCGATTCATATGCAACGGCGACGACTCCGAGATAGGGAAGTCAGGATTAGGCGTGGAGAATGGTTCGGTGCACTTCACGAGCCGTTCAAAACGGCTCAGGTGCAAAAGTTTGTGGAAGACGGGATCCATATCGAGATGGGGAATTCCATGCGGAATTATATGGGATAATTCTTGTCCGCATCCGGGCAGTAACCACCGTACGGAACATTTTCGATCACCACATCAGGATCTACGCAGGACCGGTCGATCCGCCATACGGGAATTGAAATTACGGGTACCGGCCCAGAAGATCCGTACGGAAAGCCGGCAGAGGAAATGACCACTCATACTACGAACGCGGGCCTCCTTCATAACCCAAGGGGTAGCTTCAAGGTCGAGCATATGGTCCGCAGGACTTCCCGCCCGGGACTCTCCGTTAATGGCTCCTATGGGAATATTGAAGGCACGATGAGCGAAGACGCAGGCATGGAAATTACCATATCAGCCATGATGATGCCAATACTTTCCCGACTAACGCGGATAACGTCGCCACCCGTACTCCGTTCTACCTCGATGGTTCCTTCCATACGGGACATCGCGATTACGCACGCCTCGATAATGTGCTCCGTTTCTGTCCAGGACAGGGGGTCGGGAGACACGTCGAAGATCGGCGGAGTCCGCGGCATTGTGCGAATAGGGTGGAACGTTGAAACCTCGCGCCGCACGGAAAAATACGCCGGGATAGCATGATGAGGGTCGTATTCCTCGTACTCCAATGCGCCGGATTGGTCCACTCGTTGATGTAGCGCGAACGTCTCTGCGCAGCGGGCGAAAAAGAACTCCACTTGCGCCACGGCCATGTCCAAGCTGGACGCGCTAACGGATGTGCCATGAGTGTCTCCGTCGAATCCCACGCAGCGCAAGAGGACGAGAACGAGATAAAACATCCACGATGCCTCCGACGGGGTGTTCAGGCGGCTGAAATTGGCTCGCAATTCGTTCTGCCGCAACCGCGCGGCGTGGTACTGCCCAAAAAATTTTTTCAGACACCTGTTGCCTCCAACGGACGGAATGCTTACGACGTGATCAACAATTATTCGCATGCAGCATCGAATGCTGGCCAATTCATCCACGGTTAAATACGGCACGATTTTGGTGGCCCATCTATCCTCAAATACGGCGAGGGACACAAGAAAAATCTTCGGCCGTAGGTCATCCTGTAAGAAATGGTGTAGGCCGCCAGGGGGTACTCCAACCAGATCCGGAGGCAGACGAGTTACTGAGCGGTGAAACCGGTCAAGGGCGCAAACATCCATATCTCAAGACGCGATACGGGAAAAACAGAAATCAGGTTGCAGGGGTTCACTCTTTTATATGTCGCCGACCAGGGACGATCAGCATTTCAAAAGTATGGAGGAGATGTGAGCTATCACTTTGTGATCGCTCCTGCGGAGGCAAGAAAACACCTAAAACAATCAAATTCTCCATACTACGAACAAGCGCTATCAACCGGCCAAAAACATCTCTCACGAGCAACAGGGCCTGACCTTGAGTCGAACAAGGACCTCCGCCATACGAGGATCGTATTAGGCAGCGCATTACCAGCTACACCACCAGGCCAATGATAAAAAAGAAGCATACCTACCGCGAGGGTTGAACTCGCAACCTCCAGATTAAATGTCTGACGCTCTTTCCAGTTGAGCTAGGCAGGGGACACCAAGGAAACATCCATACGAAACACACCACGCTAGCACGGGACTCAATACGGGAATTCAGGACAGATTATCCATACGCAACAAACCAACAAAAGACGGACCACGGACAATTCCCATACCACCGAAAGTCAAGTAAAAACCGAAGGCGATACACGTGGGGCAATTACCGTACACCCAGGGACCGAGTTAAACCGGAGGCAATGCGGAGGAACAACTATGAACTTACGGGTGAGAGAATCTGGGCACGGAAAGAGGGTGTAGCACGTGTAGCAGGGGTCGTGACGGGCACGAGGAGGATAAGCGAACAAGGCAGTGTAGGACGGGGGAAACAGTATAAATACGAGGCATGTAGTAGAGCAAGATCACTTCACTTCTTAGCTAAAAAACCCCCGGGTCAACAAGTCCCCTCCTACAAGGACTTGTCCCCCACTGCTCATCACCACACTCTATTGGACATTAACTTGCCCTCTACAAGCCAGCTCATAGGCCAGAGTCCCGTATCATAAGAAAGACGGTCTCCTTGACTTACGTCTTGGATATCCCGTACGTTACACGGAAGCTTCGCCAAGTAACAGCACAACGTCCTCCCCGAGCCTTGACACGCCGTACCCAGCCGCATTGGCAGGAGAACAACGAATATAAAGTCCTCCCCGAGCCTTGACACGCCGTACCCAGCCACATTGGCAGGAGAACAACGACCCCATATAATTATCGACATAAAGAGAGAGAGAGAGGCAGAGAGAGAAGGATATTGAAGGAAACATCTATAATTCCCATACACCACACACACGCCTTTCACGCTTGCCTTAGCTGGGCAAAAGTCTCATAACCAGCCACACCAATATTCCCCCCGCTCGGCTGAACACTTTCTGGTCGTCCGATACATACACTCGGCGCACGTAGAAAACGCAGCAAACATCACAACGGCCACGGGGGTAAACCGTACCGTAAAGCACCGTAAATTGTACGGCCGTAGCCGTATACGGTACGGTGCCAATCCCTAATTGAAGAATCATGCCGGATTCAGGAATCACTGTCCGAGGAGCAACATCCATAATGCTCATCCTGGTCGGGCACGACACAAGCATTTTCCCACCGGATTCAATATCAATATCCTCCCCAATTCAAGTACATCAGTAAAACTATACAGTTGTCTTTGAGGTCTTACCTCTTTGGCGGCCGTCTTTCGCCGTCTTTGTCTTGGGTTTGTGAGGGGAAGGGGCCCAGGAGCTAAGTTGATGACAAAGCCAGGGATTAGGATCTCTGGGCTGGGACTATATACTACAATAGAGTAAGCGACAATGACGCCGGTGGCCCGGTGAGACTTTCGCACTTTCCGCCGCAGGTCACGCTCCCAAATCGGGAGATTGATCGCGGCACGTTTTGGCAGTGCTGATGGCCGCGCCGCGCGCGCAAGTCCTTCGTTTAACTGAGATATACATAGCGACTTGAGGAGCGACTCGAAGATGCAGGTTTTGGAAGTCTGGAACAAGGATTCCAGACAGAAGATGACAGATTATGTATGTACGGACAGCGCGGGCACTACGGTACAAGTAAGGTACGGATATCACATCTCCGAGTCTGGACCGCCGTCCTGAGCATTCGTGCCAAGATTCACATCAGCGCGTGCATCATGAATCGGGTGAGTGTGGACAGTACTCACGAGAATCTCTAGCAGCTGGGCGAGGTCCCGGGGCGTCCAACATACGGAAATATCGCAACGGCGCTGCCGACATTGTCCCGACGTGTGACTCTCCCACAGAGCGTACTCTGGAGCTGCCAGCGGTGCCGGACTCCGAGCCGGAGGAGCGATGTGGATACGGGACGGGCCGCTGGAGGTCAGCGGGGATGTTGGCAACTGGGCGAGCATGGTCGACAACGGCGTGGGTGTGGTGGCTGGAAGCAAGAGGCATTGTTTGCTTGCATGCCAATCAAACCATCGGATTTGAGCCGAAGAATGCCGTGATCAATCTCCCGATTTGGGAGCGTGACATGCGGCGGAATTTCAAGAGTGCCCGGTGAGTATGACAACCAGCCCAATGACCAAGAATGCTAAAAATAGGTACAATGACGTGCGTCCAGGAAAGACGAGCGGGAGATCCGTCCCGTATCCAGCATCGGATGTCATGCTGCGCAGGTGTCCCCTTACAGGGTTGGTGTTTTGCGTCTTTGGTGGAGGCATCTTAGAAAGTCTTTGTCTTGGAGGGGTGTCCTACATCTTTGGCCAAACATCTTTGAGAGTCGGAAAATTGGTTTGTTTTGGACTAGGACCAAAGACGTCTAAGACGTGCAACACAAGGAAAGATGCATTTGACAACTTGGAAGTCACAGCAGTCAAATTATGCCAGTGTGTGTATAAAACAAATGTATCTAGAATGCTACTTTGTTCGCATGGTGGTCTGCATATTTAGTAGTATAAAAGGCTTTGAAGCGATCGAGAGTGTCCGAATTTTTAAAATGGTGCGGAAGCAAGCTGTCACTGTAAATACCGATAAGATGTGCGCTGTGCAGGATGGTATCTGTCAGCGTCAGCCCTAGGTCGGCTCAGATGGTTGTTCGGCAATCCCAGCCGGGACTTCACGTCGGTCGATAACCCGGACACTCCTGTTATAGCAATAAGCCGGATAGTCGTACCCCAGACGATGGGTAGGGGAGCCGGGTCGTTGATTATACATGGGGGTATTCGGTGGGCCTTCTAGCGATAAGGACCGCCGCAGTAAGTACCACACTTGAAGGAGCAACAGAGTGGAGAGATTTCAGGGAAAAGGGGGAAGGGCGGGTTGTGAGAAGACGCTTCGCTGTTGCCAAGCCAAAGTAGCACTGGTATTAGACGAGGTAAAATCTACTGTACAGCTAGATTCTACCGGCTACTTATACTCCCCCACTGTGTTGGATCAAGATCGTCTGTATGTCCCTGCTTCCCCTGTAGATAGGAGCAGATTGGTTGATAGAGTTCGTTTGATGGGTGTGGATCTCCAGGGGCTCGGGAGGGGTTGGAACAGGGTTCCTACCCTCCTGTATGTCCTTTGAGATCGTTGTCCGGGGTAGTTGGGTTGTTTAAGGAAAAACCCGGAGTGTTGGTGTACTCGATGCGTTGGCGAAGAGAAAGGAAAAAAGAGGACCCGGTGTGAATCGTGCACGTGACAGTATCGATGTGAATGATGTCCATGACACGCCGCCCGCGGTGGTCGACATTGGGCTCCACCATCCACATGCCGATGTCCGGGCAAGGCTCGTCCAAACCAGGTAACAAGGGCGCATGGGTAGGTGATGCCGCCATATTTGAAAAGAAGGACTCCCTCGCGCAGCGAGGAGGCCGCAAATCCCGGGACCCGGGAGCGTGGGGTCACCCTCGAGAAAGACACAGTCGTACCGAGGTGGGCCGCCTTGCCATGAGCGCACTGCCCGAATATGCTCATGGAACATTCCGGATCGCTGGGTGCATAGAATTTGGTGATCACGGGGGGAATGATTTTATACTCTTCGGAGCATCGGGCAGACATCCAAGGGAACATTGGCGAGAGGGAGATCAAAGTTGTGTTCATGATCTTGCAAATATAGAAATCGACGGACGAGAGGGACGAGATCGGGGAGGTTCAGGTACTGGGCCAAGCTATCGGGATCTCTGGGGTACCGGCGCACGCTTACACATAAGTTCGTCTTTTGTGAGCTCTTATAAAAGGCCAGATCCAATAATTGTGTGCTTGCCCCGCGTTCGGGAACGGTCAAAACGACGACGATTCCAGGTCAGCAATCGTTCATCTACTCCCGCTGGACAACAAAATTGAACTGTTATAGTCGGAGACTAGTATGAAGAATCCAAGATGCCAGGCCCGGTGTTTTTGAAACTCGCCCTGGACTATAAAGGTCTGATCTCGCCCGAGGAATCGGTGAGAATGCAGCTCGAGGTGTTTACGTTTACCGTTGGCCTGTCGCAGAGACAGGTGGTTTGCTTCTCACTGGGGGAACCGAGAACAGTGGTTGGGATGGGGTTGCAATTCAAATGCTTCGAATTTCTGTACTATCAGATCGTTCTTATCCGAATCCCGTCTTTCAATCTTCTCGGCAATTCAAAGTACAGCGACATCATGTTCAGGGTTTAGTCGCACGCCACCTCTCCAAGTTAAAGGCTCTACTGGTATCGTTTCTGCATATGTGGTTTTGTGTTTCCCCAATCTACTAACCTCAAGGTGACAGCTCATTGCAGAGAGGCCAAGGCAAATGACATTCTCAATTGCTATTCCTACGTATCTTCGGCACTGAAACTGTCATGATGGTATTGAACCGTGGGAATATCGTTGATGCTCCGTCGGCGTTGCAAAAAATGGCCGGCGTATGTGGCGAAGCTGAGATGGTACTATTGAATGGACTACAGTTGATGAGTACCGGGCATGCAGCAGCATCTTCGACGTCCTGAATGTGTAAGGAAGTCGAGGAAGTATCACAATCAATCACCGTGCCATGGTAGTGAACTTCTGCACGTTTTGATCCTGTGTCTCTAAGCTTGCCGCGGCCGAGAACTTATATAGCCTCAAGCAGTTTCAACATTGTCCCGGATTCTGACCGGGCAATATTGTCGCGCACTATGACTTCCACCTCCCTTGCAGATAGCTGGGCTATCGTGCTTCACAACCTACACATGTCAGTGGTATGTACAGACATGATCACGGAACCAAAGGGGCTGAAATCCTCGTTTTCACCCGGAACTGCCCAGGGCTCCCTGTTTTTCAATGGTATACGAAAGCAACTATGTTTTCTTATTCTCATTTGTTCGTCAGGAATCTGTATCATGCTTGTTGTTCAAGCGTGCTACTTCCTCGTCAGTCGCGTAGTATTCCCTGGACGGAACATACTCATCTGCACCACAATTGCTGCGTGCGCGTTGGCCATGGCGCAAGTGATCAATCAAGTCGTCTTCACGGCGACATTCCTGCGATTGCTCCAATCTGCGGAAGTCGGGGAAACACTCATCGCACAGGAGGAAATTCTGAGCTCTATCCAACACCTTGAGATAGTGAAAGATGTCTGGGACACCATTCTTCTTATCATCACTAAGTGTGTGATTTCGAACCTAGTCCGTCGAGCAGAAACTGATACTCAGGGTAGTGCCACTGCGGATGGTCTTTTGGTTTGTGTCAAGTTCTCCTATGATTTATGGGCCAAACTTTCTACCAGATTTATCGCTGCGACGGGATCTGGAGAGGGTCCGTATACAGAAGATGGGTAACATGTGCTCTGATATTTTTGCTGCTTCTTGCTATTGGTAAGCACTCTCCTCACCTGCAGGTTTTAACTGAGAGCTGACAGCATTCGGAACGGCAACGTTGGCGTTCGCTCTGACTGAGAGTGCTCTGGATCCGGTGGCCGTATTCTTTCGACGTAATGCCTTCGTGGGTAATCTCGTCGGTATGGTCGCAACAAATACACTCTTGACCGGTCTAAGTGCCGGGCGGATCTGGTGGACGAGACATCATCTGCGAAACTTCGGTGGAACGAGATTCGTCCACAGGTGCAACACTGCCATTGCAATGCTGTTCGTCATATGCACTAATATCGACAGTGAGGGGACTAGTACTGACGGTAGCCTCTAGTCTCGAATCCAGCGCACTTTACTTGATCATTGTGCTCACCGTAATCCTGTCCCTAATTATCGGAGGCTTTACTGTGTTTGATTCCCCCGCCATATCGGTTCTTCGTGGCGCGTCCTTGCAGCTCATGGTGTGTTCTCCTCATATTTGTTACTCTCCATTAAACGGTACATTTACTTTCCCGCAGGATATCATACCTGCCCTCATTATAGTGCGGGCCAACCTCGCACGCTGTGTCGATACGGATCCCGAAAGATTGGGTTTGAAGGCGGTGTCCTCTGTTTAACATCTACGCCTCTCACGAGCCATCAATGGGGTATTTATTGTGCCATCGTTGTGATGGTAATGCGGAACGATATGATGGTTATCTTGTTCAATAATGCTTCTTGAAGATCGGAAGTTGACTTCTTGCCCAATCCCAGCCGCTCGCAGACGGGGAGCAGGCTCTGTGTACGTTTTGCCTGGCATTGCTGGGAACGTCGAGCATATGAGTCATTGCAACTCTCTTTGAAGGCAGTTTATTTCCCTCGAATTCCCACGGTTGAATTTTCGGTTGACTGTACGTTGCCGATTCATTCACCTCGATGTTCATAGTGGATTTGAGCTCTCTCGGACCCAACTTGGATGCCCGAGCAGAGCTCCGAGAGTTCGGATAGGCGTATAACAAAGAAGAAGATAAGGTGGATGCTGAGAATAAGATATTTGAAATCAAACGTGGGAAAGCCCAACTCAGCCGAAGGGATGTTCAGTCGCTTTTGTCAATCCCTCCGTCAAATAATTATGTCGGAAAAATCAAATTTGTATGACCAGAGGTGATCTGGTCATATCAGGTTGGATCAGGTCGTCAGGTTTTCGACCGGCTGATAATGGTCGAACCAGGCATTATAATGTTTGCCTAACCTGATCAGACTAGGCAATGAAAGGCTTCAAAAATGGTACTCCTTGCCCAGTCTCCTACCTTTCACGCAACACACGTTATGTTCTGAAGCGTTGAATTCACTAGGAGTGTTGTTAGAGACAAGGTAGTGAAACGACACAATGTAATGCATAAATGTAAGTAATAAGGTTATGTGCGACAACTGTTAATACCGGGATCACACTTGCGCATGCATACAGGTGTAGGGAAATTTTGGAAGGTCATCATCTGAGTTATGTACCTTGCTCGGGCCACCGGTTGACGCTTCACACGGGCTCCACAGCTCGCTAAATCTCCCAATAAATCCGATTTCAGCCGAGTAAATGAATCCAATGAGTCAGGAAAATTCAGCAACCTCTTGCACTTTGCTAAGAAATCACTTCCCAACTGTGTAGTAGGAGAGAAAAAAATCGGGACCCTGATATTACCTGGCAGTGTCTGATAACCATTCTCGGGAGATCTGACCAGGACCTGATACGACCGGATCAGAGCGTCAGGCATCGTCAGGTTCTGATCAGGTAAATTGGGTTTTTCCGACATTATATAGAGTGATTTCAGCTCCATGCATCCGTGCACTTGACATTCACCGCTTCGGAGGTCATGCCGGAATTTCGATGGAAGTGTCGCATATCGCGAGACGCCACGCACCACGTTGACTATGAACATAAATTGCAATGTCCTATCAATGTGTGACGACACATTTGTAAAACTGGATGGTTTCCTCTCCGCAGCCTCCACCTTCTTACAAATTACACCCGTTTTGTTTCGACAAAGCGCTAGTGCAAGATCTAACCATCTTCTTGTTGACAACTTTCAGGAGCACCTGCGTGGTCTCACCGTCAGGAAACGAAGACAAATCAAAGTAAGCGCGCGCGTGGTCAATCAAACGTGTATTAGAAAGTCAGATAAGAGATAGAAATGAGAACCAATCGAGACGGGCCATTCTGGTCTAGACTCAAACCAGTACCGATTCCTTGAAAGACTGTAGTCGCTCGATCGATATCACTGATAGATAGGCCTGGCTGCCGTTTGAGATGTGCCAAACCGTAGCGTACATTAGCGCAACACCTACATAATTAACTTTGAGGTCTCGTTGTGGGAAAGCACTGCGCTGATGACGCTTTAGAGACTCGAATATTCCAACCGCGTATGCCCTATGCACCGCTGAAGGTATCGGAGTGTGGATAATTCTATTTGGCACCCCCCGGTGCCGTCACCACCCGGGTGCCATATAGAATAATGTTATTTGGCACCCCCGCTTCTCGGACCGGTGGGAGCCATCACGATTTGATCGTGACTTGTGATCGCAGCGGAACCAGGCATTTTGTATGCCGCTTCGTACAGAATCAAGTAGCAGTGAGTTTGTGCAGAAGACAGAATACAATACAGCTGTCCTCGCATTTCTTAAACTTAAATACTTATGCCCTTACACCCAGTTGTTTAGGCTTTAGCTGCCGCTCGCGGTCCAGTTACCAATCAATTGCCAATGAGTATCCATGTGCAGTGATCGATCGCTCACAAGGAAAATTTTGCACAGCCTCCAAATCCTCCGTTCTCTTCCCTCCACCATGGCATTTATTGCATACAGCACACCTCACCCCCAAACCAAATTCTCGTTGGAATTCTTTGCTAGTATAACAATTGCTGATGCTGCCCAACTAGTTCACGACAAGCAGCTACCGTATATACTGCCGAAAGACAGTATATCACAGCCGCAGTGGAGCGCTTTCGAGCCAACAGCGTCTTCTGAGATAGCTGTGGCCGTTGGGGAGGCCATTCCGTGCATTGACGACATCTACGTCCTCTTGAAGGCTGCCCCGGACTGTTACAAGGCGGGCGCTCGGTCTGTTGTAATCCAATTTGGTAGCCAAATTGTGCGGTATCATTTTTCCAAAGTGCGTCATAAGACTCCATTACATGCTCGCCTCATAAGCTTTTTGGTAGTTGCGTATCATGCTCAACATACACAATCAGGCGTACAACCTCCATGCAGCCACCAATATCTTGGAGCGCGTTGTGTCTTGTTGCCTTCTTGTTCCCGAGCTCATCGCCGATTTCAAGCTCAATAGATTCTGTGAGCCTCTCGCCGGCTTTCATGTCACAGATACACCTCTTCATACTCTGGGCTGCCTCCTCAATGAGTGCTGGGTTATCGAGGACGTCATGAATGCACGCGCGGAACTTCTCTATTTTCGCCGGGCAGCCTTTTTTGACGATGAAGAGCCCTCTCTGGTGTTCCTTGCCACATCCTTCTTCAACGACTGCCGTCAACTCATGGCCCAGCCAAATGCACCGTACAGCCCAGAGATCATTGCTGTGCGCGAGCGCATTCGCAGTGGGCTCGTAGACATAGTGACCTTTGTTGGGTGGACAAGAGACCATTATTCCGCCATTTACAAATTCTTCCTCACCGACCTTGAACTGGGGGATTCCATGCATCTTCCAGCCGCATCGGACGTTCTTCCTATCCTGCGCTGGGCTCTCGCAGATCTTGGCCTGTTCACGCCACCCGCCGCTCAGACTTTCATCAAACGAGGGCTTATAGACAGGCAAAACACGCTCGCGGGTGGAGGCAGTTGTGGGGTTGCAGCGCTGAATTTCATTGAGACTCGAATCGACCCCAGTGTTCCACGCTGGCTCGCCAAGGATTCAGCGCTGTTCCGCGACAAATTTTTGCAAGACATACTGCTTTATCACCTTCTTGCGCGACGAAAGACTACGGTAAGTAACGTGCTACCGTAAACATGTGCAACACCTGACATTTTATCTAGACGTACTACGACTGGGTCAGCCCCTGCACTCGCGCCGCGGTCGGCGAAGTCCCAGGCCTCATGCCTGACATCGGCCTTGCCATAGGCTACAATGATTTTAACCTCCACATGCCCTCACGTAATGTACACCGACCTCGTATTTGAAGTGTTCTTTTCCTGACTTCGAATAGGCACAACATCCTATCTATGAATGGAGTGTTGCGATTCTACAGCAGCCTCCGATATTCCCCCTCGAAAACATACCAGAGACTGCACCGCCTTTCACCTTGGGAGCCCCGTTTGCTCTACTCGGTGAAGCTGCACATGTGCCACCTATCCACAAACTTTCCAGTATGTCGTTGGATTCCGCTTTCGACTTCCCCTCGGATTTTGGCACTGGTGCTGCTCCTGCTGTGTCCAGAGCTACAAGTCCCTTGTTCTCGCACAAAAAACCCGCGCCAATCGAGGTTCCTGATACACCTCCAGCACGTCCTTCCTCATCCTCCTATTCGAAATCCGCACCAATCGAGATTCCTGATACGCCACCACCAAAAACTCCGCCCCAAATCAAGCAGGAAGTCATTGACCTGGTCACGCCAAACCACATTGATCTCTCGACGCCTCCTCGACTGGCCACAAAGCAGGATATCGAAGCACTTGGCATGAGTCCAAGCCGGCCCAGCGTCAAACGTAAACAGGATTTGGCTTTGGCTTTGGCCAAGGCGGAGCCCGAGTCTATTGATCTCGTTTCGCCGCCGCACCGCAGACCGAAAATGGCGCCATTACGCAACCCCGTACTCGCCTTTGGGCCGATCAAGGTTGGGAACATGTACGACAGCCACGACGAGGCTGTCGCCGCTGTCTTTCAGGCTCAGGAGGCGGAAGGGCACAAGTGGATTCTCAATCAAACCCACAAGGACACCAGTGGTGCGTTGAACAGACGAACCTTGCGCTGCAACCGCTATCGCAATCCAGTGGAGACTCATCTACCGGACATCGACCCTTCGGATTGGCGAAAAGGGAAGTCAGGGCGCACAAACTGCGATGCCCGGGTTGCTCTTGTTCGTGTCGATGGGCCGCCACAGCGTTGGCGAATCTCCAAGGTAGACGCTACGCACAACCATGAGCGTCACGTCCCGATTGGCGGTCAGGTGCAGCGGCCGCCCACTGCAGCTCAGCGTTCCGCTACCGGCCAGTTCTCAGACAACTTTTCCAGACGTCAGTTACAGGAGGTGCTAGCCGTTCAATTTCCGGGCAATAACCTCGAGCCACGGCAAATTTCAAACATACGCAACAAGGCACGCAAAGTACGTCCAACGCAGGCTGTTTTTGCTTGTTGTTGACATATACATGTAGGAGGCGCGTGATCACATTGAAGCCATGGGCGGTGATTTTGCCGCTATCGTTGCGTCTTTACAAGAGCTCGATCGGGCAGAGCCGGGGTGGTATTCCGCCTTCCAGCTGGACTCGAACAATGTTCTGGTCACTATCTTCTGGCAGTCACCTATTCAGGCTCAGCTTACCCAACGCTACACGGACATTCTCATCAACGACAACTCATACAACCGAAACGATAAGCAATATCCACTATCAATTGGGATTGTCATCGACTCCCACGGACGTTCTCGGAATGGCTGGTATGCATTTCAGAAGAAGGAGGATACAGAAACACATGAATGGATCTTCCGCAACCACCTCAAAGTTTCTGGCGATGTTCACCCGGAGGCGTTGATTACGGACCGCTCCGCCGCGTTAATCGCGAGTGCAGCCTCGATTCTTGTCCTCACATTCCACATCTTCTGTTTGTCGCATCTCCTCACCAATGTCGACAAGAACCTTTCCCGTGTCCTTGCTGCTGTGTGGAAGGAGTTTTTACAGGACTTTTGGGCTTGCTACCGGGCGGTTTCACCTGAGGACTTTGACAAGAAATGGGACGCGCTCAAGGCCCGGTATCCAGCGGCACGGGCTTACCTCCACGATCTTTACGAAGTTCGCAGTCGGTGGGCTTGGGCTTGGATCAGTATCATCTTTTCTGCAGGTATCCGGACAAATGGTCGTGTCGAGGTGGAGAATCGCATCACGGGGGTGTTCAGCGGACCGAAGAAAACACTGTTCCAAGTATTCACGGCCCTCAATGGTCGAACACTTGAGCAGCAGCGGGATGAACACATCCGTGTTCGAGACGTAAGTCACTTTGCTCCCTTCTTACCTTCAGAGTCTGTGCTAACCCTGATTCCAGTCGTCGCGCAGGCAACATCCCGGCCAGTTAGAGGGTCTGTTCAAACCAATTTTGGACTTGTTGCGTCAGCATGCGGGTCCCTTTGCATTGCAGACCTGTTTCAAACAAATGGAGCTTGCGATGTTCTACGATGCTACTGTTTTACAACGGCCGGAAGGAATACGAGACTGGGTACGTTTTTTCGCCTGTTTTGCAACCTTGCTTCACGTGCTGAGACAACTCCCCTCGCGTTTTTAGTCTGACTACGCAATTGCCCTTGAACGCTCGGAGCCCGGATATGAGTGGGAAAATGGAGAGGAGCAGGTGCGTTTCCCATTTACAAAGATCTGACGACGGTCTAATAAATAATCCTGGCAGAGCACGAGGAACGACTTTTCCAACGACTCCGCTTACATTGCAACCAGGTTTCTGTTGAGACTCATACGGGAGCAGGGTGTAGTACCCACTCATCTCCTCAAGATCGTCCACAGAGAGACCGGTGCAACACACATAATTGCATTGCTGCCTGACGGACGTTATGTCTGTGATTGCTGCATGGGTAGCAATGTGGGGGTTGTTTGTCGTCATTGGTTTGTGGCTTGGGTAAAGGTCCCCGGGTTACCTTTCCATATCTCTCTCATCAGACGACGGTATGAGTTCACTTTGTGTTCATGATTTGCTCTGATGCGCTTTTAGCTGGTACCAGGACCCTGCTCTGGACGTTACGAAGACGGCGGCGGTTACTCTGAAGCAGCAGACAAGTCACAACATCCGCTTCACCGCCAGCACTCTCCCATCCTCCCTCATTGCGAATCCAATCTCCTCCGTCACACAGAATGCGACTCCTTCTCCACCTACTCGAACTATCGGTCAGCGCCAAGTGCTCACTGCGATTCAAGCAGATCTTGGGTCCCTCGTGAGAGGCATCCAAACCCAGGAGCAGTTGACCGCACTTCGTGCAAGACTGGACGAAATACAGTAAGTCTTATATTATCTACATTGCAATCACATGATTTTACACTTGTTTCAGACGCGCTCCAGAAGAGGAGGCTAGACAGGATCGTATCCACGATCCGCCGGTAATGGGGCGGACAAAGGGTAGACCATTAACTCAAAGGCTGACCGGGGCTACAGAGGGCAGACCTCGCGGAGGGGGACCACGCACCCAAGTAATGGGGCGGTCAAAGGGTAGACCATTAACTCAAAGGCTGACCGGGGCTACAGAGGGCAGACCTCGCGGAGGGGGACCACGCACCCAAGCTGCACCTGATCAATCTCAAGGTAGTGCTGTTCCAAGGCGCCAGAACCGTTGCTCCAGATGCCATCAGGTTGGGCATAATCGCACAAACTGCCCTCTTAACCGCTAAACACATAGAGTATTTGTATCGGATGAACTCATGGAGCGTGTTCCTCTTTGCAAATTGATTCATGAATTCACTGATGGCACCTCAACGTGGAATTGTCGCGTCGAACCAAGCTGATTTTCTCTAAATCAAGTTGCAGTGCTTGATGAAAGTTCTTAAGTTGCGGTTCACCTGTTTTTTGGACATGCTTCATCAACGAATCGGCCACAGCAACATTGGAATGTGGAGACCTTTACACGTTTTGGGTTATGGGGCCTTAAAACTGGATGCCGCATGCTTTGAAACTTCCAGAAGGTGTTCCATGGCATCCAGTGGGTCTTTTAAAAATGTTGGCGAAAGGATGTCGGAAGTTGGCAGAGTTCTGGAGGCGCGAACAGAACACGAACACGTACGGTCACACCCGTGACATTGTGGCTGTGTAACTGACACCACAGGCAGTCACATGACATCATACCGTCAAGGCCACTCGGGTAAAGATGGGAAGATAAATATAAACAAGAAGTTTGCAGAGAAGTAAGTAAAACAAATTGCATGGTGGGTGGTTAAAGTCGGACATCCGGGACATCACGCAAACAAGTGTAATTTTTGTGAGATCAGTGGAACAGGTACAGTCACACATGTGACATCAGTCACAAAGTCATCGGCAATCAATGGTGCCAAATAACACCACCCGGGTGCCAAACGAACCGGGGGGTGCCAAATAGAATTATCCTCGGAGTGTATCACGGCTATACTAGTCGGTAAGTACAGTGCTAGAGAACACCCGTTCAACGAATGGCATCGATGCAGTCCCACGGTTCAAATCGAGGCTCGCAATTTGGAAAGCCCAGATCGGTTCTTGGTATGGAATCGTCAGACTTTTATCTGTTGTATTGGCCGGCTAACGGCGGACTGCAATTCGAACACAATCACGTATACATCCGAGTCTTCGAAGAAGTATTGAAGGTGTTCATTCAGAATGGAACCCGTTTTTTTATTGTAGTGCGAGTCTGTGCCGCAGAGATTGGTTAATCTCGGGGAACTCAGAGAACCATGGTTGCATTCAGGGCGGGCTCTAAACGCAGCGCAGGCAGCAGGTATCTACATATCCACGAAGGCCAGCATAATCACATCAAGCTTGGTCGAAAATCTGGTGCGCGTCAATTCAAGGGCGCCCCGACAACTCGGGAATCTGTCTCGCATACAGTCGCGTACCTCGCGTATCTGTTCACACGCGCGAACCGCGCACCGAAACTGATCGGAGCCCACGACCCTTGATGGGTCACGTTGCCGTTATGCTCTCACGTGATGTTCAACGAGAGAACGCGCCCATCAAACAGTCGAGCTGCCCTTGTCTTCGTGCAATCGTGTCCTGTACCACCATGGACTCCCCTCATCCCCACGAGGGCTCTACTGACGTGTTTTCTCTCTCAGACCAAGGTACACTCCATTTGACCCCTCCACGATCCCCCTCACTGTCTACGCAGACCTGTCAGACAAGCTGCAGTTCGTCGAGGAGATTGGCTACGGGAACTGGGGGAGCGTTTGGCTATGTAGGCCAAAGGAGGACCCCAACTCTCCCACCGCCGATGGCGTCCTGAAGCTCCAAGAAACCAAGATCGCGGTCAAGCTCGTCCACCGGTCCAAGACTTCCACGACGGCTGCGCGCGTCAGATCGCTGTACGTCGGTCCATCCGCACGTCTGCCACGCATTCTGACCCTTTGTGGCCTCAGGTGGAACGAAATGAAGATCGTTCGGTCGTTCAAGTCGGACCCACACCCTTCGATCATCCCGTTTCATTCATTCATTATCACCCCTTCCTACGCGTTAATTACCATGTGAGTGCTCTAAACCACCCATATTTCCCTCATGGCTGTTCATGACGAGGCTTGACGCGTGAACTTGTTTTTTATCACGCGTCAAATATAGCTTGTTTGTTGATCGTTCTTTAACTGACTCAATTCCAGGGCATTCCTTCCGACACTGGTGCCTGTCGAGGTAGAAGAGCCCAAAGCCCGTGAATGGTTCCACTTCCTTCTATCGGGAGTCGAGTTCCTACACAAACGCGGTGTTGTCCACAATGATATCAAGTAAGCCGGCTTTTGTGACGATCGTCTGCTCCCCTGAACTTTCCTCCAGACCCGCCAATATTCTTCTCTCCGCCAAGAACATTCCCGTTCTGGTGGACTTTGGCTTCGCAGAGAAGTATGACCGGAAATCAGGCACTGCTTTCCACAGCAACCTGTCTTATGGTACTCCCGAGGCAAGTCGCGTATAGAATTCGCACTCATACGCGGTCTCTCACCCGTATCACAGTATCTGTCTCCCGAGCGTGCCCGTGGGCTTCCCCATGACACAAGAAAGTCCGACGTCTGGTCCCTCGGCGTTACCTTTTTCGAGATATTAGTCGGTCGGACGCCGTTCGAGCATTCGGACAACGAACAATTCTCCACTAAGGAGGACCTCGAAAAGTACTGGGCGCGCACGGTAGGTTCCCCCTTCCAGTTCTTTGGCATGCGCTCACTATGCTCGCAGCTCCGGGGAAAGTGGGTTGGCACGTGGAAGATGTCCAAAACCATCGAGAAAATGCTCCGAAGGATGATTTCGCCCAACGCCGACCTGCGATGCACCGCTACTGACGCTATGAATGACCCGTACTGGCGACCACTCAGGGAAACCGACACTTCGCATAGTACGCAACATTTCGTGCCACATTCAGTGACCAGACTAATCCACGACACAGGGCGATCAGCTAGCCACGGCTCGTCCCTCGTTTTCGAGAAGGACCAGTCCAAGCTCCCGAACCCTGTATCTCCCTGGTCTACAAACGCCAAGGAGAACCGTTCTCCACCTGGACTTGATTCCAGCTTCTCAAAGGAGGGCAACAGCCTGCAGCGCAGCCTAACAAAGTCCAAATCGCAACCAAAGGTCACCAGCTCGAAGAGTAAGTCCTACCTCTCAACACCTTTCCCGAAGCTTATGGATTCGTCGCTAGTTCAAGTGCAGGCACGCAAACGAGCTCCCATCCCTCCTGTAGTAGACCTCTCGCCTATCAAAGGCTCGCCAACGTCGCCTTCAGCCAGCTCGGCCAAACTAAACGCCATGTCCTTGACTACCCTTACAGCCGCGTCCCACCGGCAACCCTTGGGGACTGTCAGCGCCGGTACTCGCTCGAATCTCCCGAAACCCAAACCGAGCAGGGAATTCTCCAAAGATGCTCGCAAGGTCATGCCGTTGGCCGACCTCACCGCTAACCGCAACGTTAGCAAAGATCGGAGCAAGCGGGATTCCGTTAAGGACCGTGTCCGGGAATGGGAGCGGGAGAAGGAGCGGTTGCGGGAGATGGAACGCCTCGATGAGCTCGAGAGAGATCGGGATGCGCAATTCGAGGCGGAGCGGGAGCAAGCTGCGCGCCAACAACGGGCGCTTGCAGCGAGGGATCGGGCTCGCGACAAGGAGAATCGACAGAGCGCTGATATGACCGGTATTCTTTCACCTCCTCGGCCGATAGCTCCTCCACCCACCCCTGGTAAGCGTGGAGGGTTCCATTTCTTATACCAGCTCTGACCGTGATTACAGAGGTACAAGTGTCATCGCCGACTAAAAGCACCCCTCCAAACAGTTTTGCGATCCACAGCTTCAAGCACAGCGTCAAATTGTCATTTGGTACGCCTGCATTGCAACTGTCGAGGCATCCAGCTGAGGGGCCGCAGACAAAACATTACAGATGATGGCGCAGGCCGCCAGCCGCAATGTCTCTTCTCGCACTCTTTCCGTTGTCGACCTTCAAGATGACACTTTATCTCGCCGCAGCCCAAGTCTACGACGAGAGTCTTGGGAGGATGAGGCATTGGAACGTGATGGTCAGCCACGAAGAAATTTAACTTCATGCAGTACTAACATCCAATCAGCCAAATCCTCTCTACCTGTCGTTCGGCATGCAGTGCATAACGAGCGTGTGGCAGCCGACAACCGGATGGATCGCATGGCCATCTGGATGCGCAATGTTGAGCGTACGTTTTTTTTTACTTGGTCAGCTATCGCATTGCCTGACATTTGCACGTCTTGTAGAAGTGGTCGAGGATGCCCGCCAAAACTTTGCTTCGTCTTCGAGAGAAGTAACCCCTCTTCCCCCACTCCCACTGGCACCTCTGTCTCGCGCAACGTCTCAATCGTATCGCTCTTCCCGGCTGCCGCGCAAGGTGCTTGCCGCCAGCCAGATCTTCGCCCACCCGGGTGACTCGAGCCAAAACATGTCCTCCATGGTTGCGGCGGCCGACTCTACTGTCGCGAACGCGGAGCTCAGTGAGGGAGCAAGCCAGATCATGGCTGGACTTCGGACACCAACTCGCCAGCGCCGCGCGACGGTCAGCGCCCGGTCCCCGGAGCCTGCCGACGCGTCGTTCGACATTGATATCGAGACTGGATCTCCGTCGAAACGGAAGGAGAAGAGCCGGTCTCATGCAGATCTGCTCCAGCGCCGCATCACGCCCATTGCGCAGCTCGAGTTGGAGATTGCCAAACGTACGCGCTTCCCATTCTGTTGCTTGCCCAAAAGATTGACTAGCCTGCTCAGCGATTATGCCCATGCCTTCGCCCCGTCTGTCAGAAGTCTTGGACCGAAGTCTCTTCATCGCGTCCCCAACTCGCCAGACGTTCGACGAAGAAAATCGCTCGCACACGGTCGAGCGTTCTTTCGACGAGCTCACGTCTTCCCCATTCCACGTCGAGCCTTATCCCGCGCGGAAAGCCAATGCGCCGGCCGCTCCCGTCCCCGACTCGCCCAACCTCCGTCGCCTCGAGGGCGTATACGACCGCTTCCTGATGGCCACGACCGGCGTAAAGCGCGTCGGCAAGGGGTACCAGTCCAACAACTCCGGCCCAGTGTCGTACACCATGGGGCCCCGCACGCCCGGGGCGCCTGCTCCCGCACCGCCGCCGCGGAACCACCGCGCGTTCCATTCCGCGCGTCGTGCGATGCGCCCGCCGGTGTCGAGCGAGGATGCGAACCGGCAGAGCGCGTCGGTGTCGGTTGACGAGCTGGGGATCATGACCTATGCGGGGCCGAGCACGCCGCGCGAGGGCAATACTACCATTACGCTCGTGCGACGTGCTTTCAAGGCGATCGTCCCGGGCAAAACTGTTTCACGGCGGCTGTCGCGTCACCTCAACTAGAGGCGCGTCTGCTCATCCATCTCTCCATCATCTCCATCTCCATCTATCTCCCCCATCGATTTAACCCCGGACGCGCCTGCCCGCCACACTCGTTTGGTTCTGTGACAATATTTGCTATCCACTCTGCTATCGCTGTCCATACATTGAAATGCTTTCACGCTTTGCTACGACTCCTCCATCCATACTACGTACTCACTCGCCCACGTATTCTATTCTATTTCCCACGCATCTTACGCATTTACGCACTCCTCATTTATCTCACTCAAGGCTCATGTCTCTATATGTCCCGCTCGCTCTCGATGATTGTATACGCTATACGCTCCTCACGCCATTCAATGTCATCATGTATCGGTCTCTTCCTTCAAGCTCCTCGAAAACGCCATGAAACGCAAATCAATCACAAACACGGATTGCAATCCATCCTTGAGCACCACCGCGAGGTTCCAAGGCACCATCCCCGAGGTGCGCCGCTCGCGAGTCGTATCATGACTACTCACCCGTATCATCGATCTTTTCCGAACTCAGCTCTGGCAACAACATCAATTGCGTTCGACTGCTTCTAATTGATTCGATATCCGGATTGAACCAAGTATTGAAACCAATGAACCCCTTGTATTGAAAAACCCTCGGAAGACTCAATATATTCTGCTACTTGTAGCTGACTGACAAACGGACTAGCGGCGTGGCAATTGCAATGACAGAAAAGAGAGGGTCGTGCTCGCTACCGATTACATGAAGAGCCCGGCGACGACACCTGCTCCGACAAGGACCATGCTGGCGCGGGTCATGAGCGCACCGCTGCCCGCGGGCGCAGCAGAGCCGGAGGCACCGGCGGCCGAAGCAGACCCCGAAGCAGACCCTGAGCTCGCGGTGACGTTTCCAGGTCCGGGAACAGAGGAGGTGGTCGCCATGGCGGCGGTCTGGAAGCACAGGTGATTAATTAACGGTATCAGGGGATGTGGGGAAGCAAAGCGACGAACCTGGAACGCAGCAAAGTTCTTGGGACCATCAGCGGCGGCGTTCACGGAGAAGACCATTCCCTTCTGGCAATGTCTGCAGGGAACGAGTGAGCTGCAGATTTACAAAGATAAGAAGATAACGCACGTGGTCTGTGCGCAGAAGAACCACAGGGGCGCGGAGGCGTTGTTCACGGTGAAACTCCACTGCGGGACCTGGGTTGCGCCAGCGGCGACCAACTGGAAACCGGAGTCGACACCCGAGGGAGACCTGTTGTTTTGTGGGTTCGACACAATCAGAAACAGCGAGTAGAAACATACAGGTATGTGCAGGGCGCAGCAAACGAGGACTGGGTTACGCTCTAGAATCGAAGTCAGACTAATTGCTTCTTGGCCTTAAGCTAAATTGCATACGTGGTTGCCCGCGACGCTGTTAAGGAGTTGCGGTTAGCAGGCTCGATAGCTCAGGGTGCTGTAAAAGACGTACAACTGGAAGACGATGTTGTCGCCCTGAGCCGCGGTGACACTACAAGGCAAAGCTCAGCTCATGCACTTGGGTTTTTTTTGAAGATTCACCTGCTGGGCGTGTAAGTCGTACCGTTCGCGCCAACTTGGACTTGGATGTCGGCTGCGGCAGCAACAGAGACAAGGGCGGCGAGCGAAGCGAGGGCAGAGAAGTGCATTGTGGAAAAAATTGGCGACCTGGCTAACGACTGAATGTAAAGTTTCGGGTGAAGAGGAGCCTGTTTGAGTGGGCGTAAATGAGAGGGACGAAAAAGCGGGAACAGGGACTTGCACGCTCTGCGGCTTTGGGGATGAATGCGGAGCTGGAGAGTGGGGGGAAGAAACAAAGGGGACTGGTTGCGCCTTGGTTATATAGGGTTTGATGAATGTAAGGCTGTTGCCAAAGTAACGCAAATATGCCTCAGGGATCAGATCAGCAGATAATTAGCCGCCGGACCAATTGCGCCGGACTTCAAGCTTCAAGCTTCAATTTCTGCGATAAATTTTGAAAAGCCGGGACGTGAGCATAGTTCGCTTTCTGCGTAATTCTTCGAAGTTGAATGCGGATGCTAGGTCGGCGCTACGGGGCGAGCGTCGCAGAGCAGGCGGCAGGATCTTTCGATGTTCTTGAATCAGCCGCCAACAGCAGATCCCGCCTACTCCGCAAATGGCCGCTTTCAGACTTTCTGGGTGTCCCCCTCCTCCTCCTTTTCCATGGAGACTCCCTCGGCCTCGCCGCGAAGAACGGCCTCCAAATCCGGTGCATTGCTGTGCTTCACCCCGTCCAGCAGCGCGTCGATCTCCTCGAGCGTCTTCCCCGCCGTCTCGACCCAGTAGCACCACACGAACGGCACCTCGAGCACGTCCCACGCGGCGTTGATCATGTACGTCTTCCACCCGATGTTCTGCAACGCGAAAGGGAACGCGAAGACTGCCATCAGTCTGCGGGAGCGGGATCAGGTAGGGACAAGGACGAAACACGTAAGTAGAGACGAACGCTGTGCCGTTCAGGAATATCTGGGAGATGAGAGTCAGTAAAGAGAATAGAAGGTTACTTTGGTTTTTACCTGGAAGAGTCCCATGCCGTTCGCGCGGATGGCGTAGTTGAGTATTTCGGGCGGGTAGACGTAACTAGATAAATATCAGTGCAGTTCTCTCGCAACCTTTTGAGACTCACAGGAGTGGCGTCCAGCCGAAAGAGTACGCCCCCTGGAAGAGGAATATCATGGCGACTGTAGCATAAATGCCCGAGCTGTTCGTGGAATTACCGTAGGCTGAAGAAAATAATTGAGCGGGAAAGCAAAGCCAGCGAACGACACCTACTTTTAGTGAGAGCGCCGACCAAGAAAAGGAAGATGCTGAGGGACGATATACTGATGATTGCGGTGGGCTTGCGCCCGATGCGGTCGACCCAGTATGTTCCCGCCAGCGAACAGACAAGACAGAAGGCGTTTAATATTACATTCTGTCGCGTCGTGAGGATACCAACGACAGAATTATATCAATGTAAAAACGTACGATCTGAAGCTGAGTTGTGGTGTTCGTGATCCCGGCATTGTTCAGCATGGACCCTAGTAACATGAGATTTATATCGGGAGAATCATACACGATATCCTCACCGAGGTAATACGAGACGATAACATTCCCTATCGGTGCATCAGCATCGAGCCGCGGGCATCTTACACCACGAACCGGCTACGGTGCTGAACACAGCGACCGATATGCTGAGCGCGACCCGTTTCCTTGCCGACGGCGTCTTGACCATCTGCGAGAGCGACAGCGGCTCGACAGCGTTTTTCTCAAAGTCGATGGTTTCGATGATCTCTTTGTATTGCGCCAGTACTACAGGATGCGTGGCATCGCCGTTAGCGTGCGTGAGCGCCACGACCTTCAGCGCTTCCTCCGGACGTCCTTGGTATGCCAGCCAGCTTTGGACGTTTTTAGCACAAGCAGATAGTGGCGCTACGAAGAAGACTTACCGCGGCGATTCGGGAATGAAGGGAAGGATAATTATGCACAGGATGCTGAAGATGCCCTGGATAGCACTGGGGATGCGCCACGCCCATGTAGAGTCCATGAATGAGGTGCCGTAGGTTATACCCGCTGCGAGGAGACCGCCTGGGTTTCCCATCCAATCAAGGAACCGAGTTAAGAACGGAACAACGAACCAACGTAGTAGAAATCGTTAAATATGCCAAGCCCCCAAGCGCGCCATTTGAACGGCAGAGTCTCTGGAGATGGTTATGAACGAACCGCCATAGACCTGGGTTCCTTACCTGCAAGGTACGCCGGTCCCGTGAGCGCGGACGCGGAGGTACCGAACCCGATAAGGATGCGTGCGGCGACGAACATACCCGTATTCTGCGCCGCGGTCTGCAGAATCACCGCGAACACCGTTAAGACCGCCGCCCAAAACAGCGCAGGTCGACGGCCAGTGATATCAGTTACTTTCCCGAAAGATACGCCAGCCAGTATCCCTCCGATCCAGACCTAATTTCGAGTTGACTTTTATCCGTTCATTCAATCCCTCTGCAGACGCACCGACGCGGTGTTCAGTCCCAAGTTGACCGGGTTGCCGATGTTGAAATAGTCGGCGTAGGAGGGCAGGATGTTCAGCCCGTTTATCATAGAGCCGTCGTAGCCGAAGGTCGTCGAGGTGATCATTGAACAGCACACCAGCAGCACAGAGATCAGGACTGAGGAATTGGCCACCCTATCCTTCGTCTGGAAAGGCAGTATGTTCCCTGAAAAAGCCCGCATCTTGGGAGAGCGCAAGAGAAGTCTCTGGCATCCAATGATCCATGAGAATGTTCGGTATCTTCCCAAGCGGGCGACAAGGTTGCGGTAAAGATAGACTCGTGGTGATCACCGATGCCGTTATGCGGCTGGCGTTCGCAAGACCAACCTCGATCCGGCAGCTTGTCTCTTACGCCCGTTCCATGAAGTACATTTCAGGCGACGTACGGCGCGCCACACTCCATCGTCAGGCTGCGCGCTGAACTGTGGGCAGGAGCTCGCGGAAATCATCAAGAGCGACAAGGTCGCGCACCAGGATTATCTCGTGGTGGACGTGCGCGACGATGACTATGCTGGCGGGAATATCAAGAGCGCTTTGAATCTGCCCTCGCGGGAGTTTCACCACAAGGGCGTCCATCACATCATAGAGAACAAGCCCGATGTTAAAGTTGTGGTCTTTCATTGCGCCTTGTCGCAGGTTCGGTACGTGTCAGTCGCGGCAGAACTTCGAAAATCGACTGAACGCGAACAGAGGTCCAAAGGCCGCGCGTGTAAGTCTCGAAGCACCCCGGTGCATCCCTTTATAACGCGAAACTCGAAGATTTACGAAGAAACGCGAACAAACTTGGAAGTAGGGAAGAACAAGCCTCAAGAGGTGTACGTCTTGAGGAACGGATTCACGGAGTTCCAGCGCAAGTTCAAGGTACGTTACCAGGACTGGGCCCTGTGTACATGCACCAATTTGACCAATATCAGGATGATCCCCTGCTTGTGGAGAACTGGGACGCAGAGGTATGGGTGAACGCGGAAGATTGGAGTTAGATGCTACATAGAAGTATCAGAGGTCGGGATGTATATACTACGACGGATTGGGCTCTTTGTCGTCTTGCTTCTTCAATCGCAGTCGCTTTGGTAAATTCTCGATGGCTTTCCGTGTCAATTGTTGCTGGTCCTCGATTTTCTTCGTGCACATCCACCTGCGCAAAGTTGTTTACAATTCAACGTTTTCGGCTTGCGACGTACCATGAAGAGATCGAGACCAGCACGAATGTACCAACTGCCCAGTTGCCCGCCACTATAGGTTCTAAGAACACGTCGTGAGTTTCACATTGAGGCGAATTACTCGTCACGCACTGGCAGATATACCCCGTATAAAACCAATGCCGACGCCGCTGGCGATTCCACTGAGCAGGCTGTTGCGGCCACAGGGAACTTCTCCGATGTGCATGGCACTCTTTACCGGTGCAGGCCGTCGTCAGTGTTCGCCCATTATTGCTCCAGTGTCCCTCACTCTGAAAGAATCAGTGACTAGGTTGCCTGTAGACGGGGGGCCCAGTGATTTTGGAGGGGGGATGTTTGAGGGGTCATCGACGATTCCAGAGAGTGGGGTGGACGGCTTGGGGTCAGGCATCCTGGTTCGTTCGCTGCCAACCGCGGCGACCGTGGGCTCTGGAGCGCAGAGATGTTTTATCACGTGTGCTTTTCAGAGTTGAACCAGAACCACGACCACCTCTTTGGGGGCTTCGCAGTAGATCCTTTCGCCGCTTCCTGGATGCAGTGGTGCTTCAAACCATAAACGACCACGATTTCCAAGGAGTTCACGAAGGATCGCAAGCGATTTGTGGTGGTAAGTTGATTTTACGTCCTCGTGTACCAAGACGGCGTTAGTGAGGCGGTATGCACGCAGTCACAGCGCGCTCCAAGGTGTTGGAATTCCACACAGATACACGATAAAACTATGGCCATCAAATCCGCACTGGAAGAAATCTCTCGATACAGAAATGCATATTTCCTTGCACTCTCCGTCGCGCTGGGCAGCCTCTTTTATGGCTACGACGTGTGCGTTTAAAGAGACTACGTATCTATCCCGGAGCTCATTCCCCATCTCGCTACCAGTGGGCTAATTGGCGGAGTTCTTTCCCTCAGCTCCTTCCAGCACTATTTTGGCTTGGATAACAAGAATCCTAGAGAAAAGGCTTGGTTGAACGGCAATATCGTAGCGGCGTTGCAAGTTGGATGCTTGTAGGTCTCACTTTTCAAGCACACCACCTTGCACATTTAACAAACACAGGTTTGGGGCACTCGGTGTAGGGTCTTTCTCTAGTCGCTATGGGCGTAAGCCTTGTCTCCTGGCTTCGGGCGCCATCTATGTTGTTGGAAGTGCTATGCAATGCGTAGTGGGTCTTCGTGGAACTCGGGAGCACGCCTTGAATCTTCTTTATGCCGGCCGGTACGTGCAGAGGCATCTTCCCAACTATGATTCACATTAAAGCGAATAGTTTTATCGGTGGGATTGGAGTGGGAATGGTGTCGGCACTTGTGCCCTCGTATGTTTCAGAATGCACACCGCGAGCTATCCGTGGTCGCTGCACGGGGTTGATACAACTCGCTATTAACACCGGGATCCTGCTTTCTTGTGCGCATTCTCCTTCGTTCTGAGTAAAAACAGACGTGGACTCACTTCCGTCAAGTTTGGGTCAACTACTTCGCCTCCAAAAACATTGCCGCTAGCGAGAGCCAATGGCGCGTCCCATTCGCAATCCAGTACGAACTCCCTTCTCTTTTCCTTGTCTCTTGTCCTTCAGATGGTTGAAATGATCGACAGAGTCCTTCCCGGGCTTCTTTTTCTCCTAGTGATGCCTTTCCAACCCGAATCGCCTCGTTTCATGGTTGAACATGAACAATACGACCGTGCCGCGCACACACTGTCACTTCTAAGCCGTACGACCGCGGACGATAGCACAATTCTTGCGACAATCGAGGAAATCAATGTTGACTTTGTTGGGAAACAAAAGCTCTCCATTTCCGAACAGATCATGCGGATGGGCGAGTCGCGAGGAGTCGCGTTGAGATGCTTTATCCCTTCTCTCGTGATGTTCTTTCAACAATGGACCGGAACCAATGCTATCAATTATTTCAGCCCTCAGATATTCGCGAGTCTGGGTATCGGCGAGACGACAGCGGGACTTTTCGCTACAGGTAACATGAACGCACGCTGTCCGACGTACCGTTGATCGAGTTCGTATGTAGGAGTTTATGGTGCGGTCAAGGTTAGGCCAGTTGAACTATATTGTACCTTGCCTGAACTCTTTCGTAGGTCATCTCCGTCTCTCTCGTGCTCACCTTTGCCGTCGAGGGCATGGGTCGCAAGAAATGCCTCATCATAGGGGGTCTCGGGCAAGGTGCAATGATGCTTTGGATTGGTGGGTATAGCGCTCTGCATCCCCCAACCGCACCATTCACTCCTGCTCCTTCGAGCTACATCTCCATCGTCGCTGTCTATCTCTATGCAGCGTTTTTCAGCTTTGGCTGGGGTCCAATTCCTTGGGTTGTCGCTGCCGAAGTTGCACCAAACCACCTTCGGACCGCTTCGATGTCAATTGCTACTGGAGTCAACTGGCATGTATTCGTACGAACCACTTCAGTTCGATTAATGATTACCCATCCAGGTTGTTTTCCCTCACGATATCGAAACTCACACCCATCATGCTGAACGAAATGGACTACGGGACGTTCCTGCTCTTTGGCTTCTGCTGTCTCATCATGGCGTTCTGGGCCTGGCTGTGCCTCCCCGAGACCGCCGGCCTTGGACTGGAGGAAATCGGCCTGCTGTTCGACAAAGATGTCATCCTTCGGGCGCTGCAGGATGCCCCAGGCGGTCGCATTTTTATTGGAGGCAGGCGAGCTGCGCCGATTGCGAAGCTCCCCACACCACAGGATTGTGCGGCGATAATTGGGGTTGAGGATTTGCAGGAGGCAGTGGGACGAGAAAGTGATTTGGGCGATCCGGGGGATACGAAATTCCGTTCACGAAACAAGGGCAGAATGGGTGCCAGTGAATCTAGCCGAAGCTCCCAATAACTTGCTTTTTTGCTCAGTAAAGCATGACTTCAATCTCCTACTGGTAAGCATTTCGACTCGGACTGTGCTCGCTTCGGAAATTTAACGTCAACGTGTGGTTGAATCAAAATGTCCTCGTTCGGCTTGATACCTCCGCTTCTGGGGGGTTTGAAGTACAACTCCAGAGTGGAAAAAATAATTGAAAGGATTGCTTGATGTTGTGGTGAGCGCTGTGCACTCCTATGGATTCACCCAGCTGAACTGCTGTTGCCTCTTTCGGGCAATTCAACGTTCGAACAAAGGCTGCTTGGATGAGTTTGGTAGTGTTAGGCAGCGCGGACCGAATCAAACTCTACGCCTTGTGCTCAACCCAACTCAACTCGAGTCGGTGGGCCATGATGAAGACCCGCAGAAAAAGCAAGGCCGCAGCGGCAGCCGCTGCTGATGAAGAAAACGAACCTGGCTCCCCCATGGCGGAGGACGGCCAGCGCCTCACCATCTCATTGCCCTCGGACATTGATTTGGACACTCTGTCCGAGCTCCTGCCCAATACGAGCATCACATCTCAGACCCCGGAGGGCATTGTTGAGCTCTACCGGCGTCTCGTCGACTTGGCGTCGGACCTCGATACTGCTCTGAGGGAGCGAGACGAGAATCGCGGGCAAACCGAGAAGCTCGAGGTCGAGCTGGACCAGGCGTTGCAGGACAAAGAGGCGTTGGCCAAGGAACTGGAGGTCTCTGCGGATAATTTTCAGGTCGAGTTGAACCAGGTTAAGCGCCAACGGGATGAACTTTGTGCGTCTTTCGTAGCGGTAGCGGCGCGCTGACATTCATTGAGGGTTGCCATTACAGTATCATCGCAAGCTGCTTTGCAGGCCCAAATATCCACATTAACTACCTCGCAGTCCTCCTCTTCCACCGAGGTTGATGCTTTGAAGCGTCGCGTTGATGACACAGAGCGCGAAAAACGCGACCTTGTTGGCGTGATCAGCCGGTTGGAGAAGGATAGCAGCCAACGGGAAGGTAAGAGGAATCCGCGGTCCGCTCTACACAAGACTAACAGAACCCAGAGGAAATTCACACCCTTCGCACCAATCTGAAGGAAGCACGACAGGAGTATCAGGCTTTGGAGACTCAAGTGCGAGAACTGCGGTCGACGGAAACTTCTACTAAGGTGCGTGCTGGCATCTTGGGACATGTGTCGCTTCTAACAAACATATTTTAGTTCAAACTCGAATCACTAACACAGCAGCTCCAGCTCTCTCAGTCGGAGGCTGAACGCGCGAACACGGAACTCACTGCCAAGTCTGAGGAGTACTCAAAGCAACGGAGGGCGAAGCATGCGGAGCTTGTCACTCTCCAAGCTAATTTTGATGCCCTGACACAAACCCACGCGTCGACGCAGGCCTCCTTGAAGGCCATCCAGTCCACACATACGGCTCAAACACACCAGCTCACCCAGGCTTTGGCGCGAGTGCAGGATCTCACGGGGAAGCTTGCTGAGCAAGAAGCAACATATTCTAGCGAGGCAAGCGGCCTGCGGAGGCTTGTGGGGATGATGGAAGCACGGGAAACTAAAGCGAAGGACATCGTTGACAGTATAGAACGCGAGTGGGCCGATGTGGGAGAGAAGGCAGAAAGGAGGGAGGCCGCGCTGCGGGATGAGGTTGAGAGGGAAAGGAAGGCTCGCGAGGAGGCAGAGAAGCGGACGGAACAGATGGAGGAGGTTCTCGAGAGGATGGGTCGGGGAGATCTTCCCGCTCCTGGTCCTCGGATGCTTCTGCTCGACTCTGCAACAGACGGGATGATGGGTCTCAGCCCGACGGTCGCCATGGTCAGCAAGGCCCAGAAGAGCGGCAAGACCTTCACCGAGGTGTATGCGGACTACGTTCGGCTACAAGACGAGTTCCAGAAGAAGTGCACGGAGTACGACCGCATGGACCAAACTCTAACTGCCGTACTTGCTCAAATCGAGGAACGAGTACGCTGCGATATTTCTTATGTTTGCGGTGTTTGCTCAACCCATTGTGCAGGCACCTATCCTATCTCAGCAACGAGCCGAATACGAGCGCCTGCAATCAGAAGCATCCCACCTGGCTTCCCAACTCGCACAGGCGCTGTCCGATCGTGACTCTCAGGCCAGCCTTGCGCGCGAGAACTCCCAGAAACTGACCCGCTCGACCAAAGAGAACGAGCTCCTGCAAGAACAGCTTACCGACCTCGGACGTCAAATTCAGCACCTCCTCCGTGAGATCGGCCGCCGCGATGACCCCTCAATCCCATCGGACGCCGACATCGAGATGCTCTCCGCCGCTCCACCCGAAACTATCGACGGTGTGATCACCAACAACCTCGTACTGTTCCAATCGATCGGCCAATTACAGGAGCAGAATCAGAAGTTGCTGAAGGTTGTTCGTGACCTCGGGGACCAGATGGAGGGCGAGGAACGAGACTACCGGGAAGCAATGGAGAGGGAGCAAGGAGAAGCAGTGCGCGAGGCACATGAGGCGATGCAAGAGCTTGCAGACCAACTAGACCGGCAAAAGAGCAGCAGCGACGCGATCATCAAGGCGTACGTGAAAGAGCGAGACGCATTGAGGGCAATGTTGGCGCGGGCAGAGAAGGGCGGGACTGCGATGGTCAGCATGAACACTGACGTGAACGGGTTTGGCGACAGTCTGCCACCAAATGCCAATGATATGGCCAAGCAGCTTGCGGAGAAAGAGGACCAGTTTGAGACCTACCGAACAGAGATGGGCGTCGATGCCGTCCGGGCTAGGGAGGAGGCGATCTCTGCCCAGCGAGAAATCGGTCAGCTTAGCGCTGCGCTCGCTAAGGCTAATGCTAGGATTGAGTATCTATCCGGTGAGTCTTGGACTCAGGTCCGTTTACAATTCTAACGACATGCGCCAGATCGGCATAGGATGAGCCAAGACCAGTTTTCTGTGCATGGGCGCGAGATCGACGACTTGACCAAGCGGAATCAACAGCTCTTCGATCAATGGACACGGATCGACATCGAGTGCAGTCGTGCGACGGAGGATCTGCAGACCGCCAATGGCCGGATCGAGCAACTGCGCAACGAGTGTGCGAATCTTCGTGCCGAGAAGAAGATCTGGGAGGTTAGTTGCGCCCTGTATATCTTGGTCAAGGCTTACCATGCGTGTAGAGTGTCCAAGGCCGTCTTGTGGAAGAGAACAGGACCCTGGCAATGGAACGGTCGCACCTGTCGGATCTGATGGGCAATGTCCAGAAAATGCACAATGATCTGGAGAAGTCCGGAGAGAACGATCGTCGGCGATTGGAGAGTCAGGTACAGATGTACCAAGAACGCGAGTACGTCTTTTGTCCGGAAATGACCCTTCTATCTTTAACCCTATTCGCAGGCAAGACATGAAAACCCAGCTGACGCAGGAGCGAGACTCGCTTCGGCATGTTACTTTGCAAAAAGATCTGGAAGTGAAGGATTTGCAAACTCGTCTCGACAAAGCTGTAAGAATCTACATTCTTTTCTATCTTTATGATCTCATCATGATATATCAGGCCCAAGAGTTCTCCAAGACGAGAGAAGCTCTCGTTGGTGCAGAGACGAGCAAGAGTCATCTCGAGCGACGCGTGGAAGACCTTTCGCGACAACTCCAAGGCAATGACGAGAAACTCGCTGTTTATGAACGCCGACCAGGCAGTGGCACCGGCATTGTTCAGCAGCACATGGATGAGGACTTGCCTCGCGAACAGCAGCTCGAGGCTGAGGTGGCGGAGCTTCGGTATGTTTCGCGAGTTTTATCAGTCAACATGCCATTGATAGACCTTAGTTCCGCTCTGAAAGTTGCTGAAGTCGATCTGGCGACGGCACGGAGCCATGCCCAACAGTTCCGCGAGATCAGTCAAGCGAATGAAGCAGCTCTGAAGAGTCTGGACGCTACGTACGATGAGTACAAGACATCTACGGAGGCCCAGATCGCCAGGCATGAGGTGTGCTTCAAACTCTGTTGTTTAGACTTGTTGTTGACTAGTTCCTAGTCGGAGTACAAAGCGATACAAGAAAAGCTCAATGCTGCGGAGCAAGAGTTGGCTCAATCCTCTGCCAAGTACAACGAGCTTCAAAAGTCGTTTGCGACAGAACGCGATGCTTGGACCAACGACAAGAGGGTCCTTGAGGATACCATTGTTGATCTCGGAACATCAGAGAAACATTCGGAAAGCGATCGTAGCTCTCGCGAAACAGAACTACGGCAGCTTGAAGAACGGGCCAAGGTGAGCCGGACGTTCCAAATTAATTGGGATCTAATCCATCATTGAAGGCGGCGGAGGGACGTTACACGCAGGAGGTTGTGGCGCATGCCGAATCCATTAAGGCTGTTGGCGGCCTCAAACAACAACTGTCAACAGCGCAAGCGGCGGCCCGGGATGCCCAGACCGCTGCGGAAACCGCCGTCGCTAAACTGAGCGCTTCTGAGGCCAGCTGGGCACTCCAGAAGGAGGCTCTTGACAAGGAGGTTTCGGATCTGAACAGACGGTAAGTTTTTGTAAATTCCGGTGGTGTCAAAAGCAGAATGCTGATGTAGCTGGTTTCCAGTTGTCAAGATCTTACGTCTCAGAACTCCCTTCTTCATCAACATCTCGAGTCTGTCAGCTCGCAGGCTGCCCGGATCCGGCAGGCGGCGGAATCTTCGACCTCCGCATCAGGGGAAGGCGAGACGGCAGACGATACTGACACGAAACTCTCCGAACTGCGCTCCGTCGTTGCATACCTGCGCAAAGAGAAAGAGATCGTCGATCTCCAGCTCGAACTCAGCAAGCAGGAGAATGCACGTCTGAAGACTCAGATCGAGCATTTGTCGCAATCGTTGGACGACACGAGGGCTGCGCTATCCGATGTATGTCATTCCTGTCCTGCGGATCGCGTTGCTTATTTAGGAACTGTAGGAGCGAGAACGGGCGGTCGACACTGCTGCTTCAGCAACTCAGCATGCGGAACTTGTTGAGCGGATCAATCAGTTGAATATTCTGCGCGAGAGCAATGCCACGCTGCGCACTGACTGCGAGAACCATGCCAAGCGATCTCGGGAGTTGGAAGCGAAGCTGAAGCAGTTGTCCGCACAGCTTAACCCTGCGAAGGAGCAAGCCCGTGTCGCTCAAGCGGAATTGGAGGCTCGTAACAACCAAATGGCGCGCCTGGAGGAGGAGAACCGAAAGTGGCAGGAGCGCAACACTCAGCTACTGAGCAAGGTAGGCATCAATGATCTCTCGTATGCGTGTGCTCACTTCCTGCAGTATGACCGCATCGACCCAGCGGAAGTACAATCACTCAAGGACGAGATTGAGCAGTTGAAGAGCCAGGTGGCCGGTGTTGAGAGCGACAAGGCAGAGCAAGAGAAAGCTTTCCAAACACAACAGGAACATGTAAATGCCCTCACGCTGCTGCCGCAGTCACGTCACTGACGACTTTTAGACCGAAGCTGTGGAAAAAAACCTTCGTACCTTCAGAGAAGCGCATGCCAAGAACAACGAAAATTTCAGGGCACGACTAGGTCAAATGAACGCGGAGAAATCCGCAGCCACCGCGGAAAAGCAAGAGCTACTTGGAAAGATATCAGCTTTGGAAGCCGAAATCCAGACGCTTCACGAGTCTAAAACTAGCTCTGATGCTGAAAAGGCCACAGGCGTTCAGAATACATCAGCAGAGGCTACGGCGCAAGCTGCAACTATTGTACGAGCCATCGTCCCCTTCTATTCATTGCTCACCATTGTTACAGGCGACTCTGACCGCAGAACGGGATGCATTGCTGGCTGAAAAGTCTTCTTGGGTGGCAAATACAAGTACCACATCCTCATCAGCTGACGTAGAGGAAGCGAGGCGTCTGTGGGAATCTGAGAAGGCTGAGCTGGTCCAAGCTCGAGATGCAGCTCAAACAGAAGCAAAGGTAGCAGGATTCCGCTGAAAAAAAAATACAATTCAAAGTCTCACGTTTTGGTTTCACAGGACGCGGAGAAGAAAGTGGCCGCTAGCAAGGCTGCGCACGACAAGCTACTTCTCAAGGCACAGGAGCTCTCGAGAGCCCAGAAGGCGGCAAAGGAAACCCAGGCAGCCGCCGTGGCCGCTGCTGTTGCTCAAGCGAAGAGCGAAGAGCAGAGTTCTGCTGTTCCGGAAGATGTTGCCAAGAAACATGCCGACGAGTTGCAGGCGCTGCAGGAGAGTCTTACCGCGAAGCATACCGTGGAGCTCAAAGCGGCTGTCGACGCCGCCCGCGCAGAGAATGCAGCCCCCCCAGCTGACACTCCCGTTTTGATTGCCGATGCTATCGCCAAGCACGACAAGGAGCAAGAGGCAGCTCGCCAGGAGGAGATCATGGCCGCTGTCGAGAGGGGACGTTCTGAAGCTGCTATGAAAGCAAAAGTAAAGGATCAGCAGCTTGTGAGGTCGCAGGCCAGGTTGAAGGAGCTTGAGGCTCAAATCCTCGCGTGGCAAAAAGCGGGAGTGTTACCTACGCCTGCACCTAGGACCCCATCCGCATCTCTATCCGCATCTACCTCAGCGCCTGTGGTTTCTGCACCTGCGACGGCTGCATCGGATTCCGCGCAGGCAGCCAAACCGGCGGCAGCTGGACGGGGCGGTGCTCCCGCTGGGGCTGCGCGAGGTGGCGCTACTCGCGGCGCTGCGGCCGCTCGAGGGACAGCAACTCGTGCCCGCGGCACTGGTTTGAGCATCCGTGGGGGAGCAGCACGCGCGCCAGCAGCGGCTGCTGCCCCGGCTCCTGCTCCCGCCGCTGGGGTCTCGATTGTCGGTGCCGCGAAGCGGCCTCGGGACTCGGAGGGTTCGACTGAGGACTCATTAGCGAAGCGTCTGAAACCTGCGGAGCCTGGTAGTAAACCGCCTGTACAGATAAGACGGCCACCCACTTGATGACCTGTACTTAATTTGCTGTCACTCTTGCATTATCACTGTATCATTCCTCGTATTGTACAATGCACATTCTATCCCATCTAGGCTTGTAAATTTAAATCCCCCAGACGTTTAAGCCCTCTTGTCGGAACACCCGCAATCTCTGGGCCGCCGTGTCGCTCCATTTTCGAGTCAGTGTCACTGCAACCTGCAGCAACTGGTGTTTGCGCCAACGCGACTCTATCATATCGACGAATCGAATTTGGTCGATGTCGTCCGCCGTGAGAGAGATATATTCTAATCGTGGAACAAGGACAGGGGAATCGCCGTCGGGACAAGTAGACCTTGACATCTCAGCGATGAGGAGATCTAAGTACGCCGTTTCGGAACAGACGACTGTCATCTCGACAAGGTCGGGGCAGGCCTGTAGAATAGATATTACAGCGTCGATAGAGCAAGCGCCATACAGTCCGAGTTTCTTCAGAATGCACGACGATCGGTGCAAGAGTGCGACGAGTGCCAAAGCAGTATCGGGCTCGACGACGAATATCTCGAGCTGCGGTAGAACTAGCACATCCACGATACGTTGGTCGAAAAGCAGACATCGTGATACTAGTGGCAAGCGTATCTGCGGAGGGTTGGACCCAGGCAGAGCCATTACGTCCACGAGCTGCACCTTGAGCTCTATCAAATTCTGTGCGACCTGAAGGATGGGCACAAGGGTGGGCAGTGCGTAAGTCGCGGACAGACTGGTCAACTGGCGCCATGGGATAATGGGGATCGGGCGAAAGCGCAGGGTCACATCCTGAAGCGAGGGGGCTATTTCGAAAGCGAATGGGTTTCCTGTGGTGGTCGCCTGACCCTCCAGGAATAATTTCTGGAGGATAGGTACCTTGCCCCGCACACGTTCCAGCGCTATAAGAAATAGGCTGGCATCCTGTAACAGCATGAGGGAGAGACTCCTCCACTGGTTGGAGCGGGCAACAAGGGCTTCGAACAACGAAAGGGAGCGACCACTCCCGGATTCAATGAATGCGATGGTCAAAGGGAGATGGTTGGAGTGCTGCAACTGCCGGTCAAGAAGCTCGATCGAGGGTAGTTTTTCTTTGCTAATGAGTATGTTGCACCATAAGCTTGAGTGTGAGATGGCCGCTGCCCGCCAACGACCGCAGACGTGGCTAAATAACCAAGGAAGGTCGCCGACGGACGTTGAAGCGCATATTTCGTGGAGTATCTCTGTCGGAAGGCGGGTTATACATGGTTCTGCCATTCCAGTGAGAGAAGAACACAAATTGACAAGAATCGTTGAACCCACCTTTCGGCTTTCTCCCGGGCCGCGATCAACACATCAATAGGACCCAACACTCAATTCCCTACTCCTTCCACCACCAGATTCGGTTTCCATGGATAACGACTTCCTCCACGGCTTGACCCCGGTCCTGCTGCCGAACTATCAGACTCTGCTGGCTCTGCTCAAGTGTTTTGGAGCAAGCATTATCGTGAAATGTCTTGAGGTGCCAGTGACGCGATTTTTGTGGTCTTCTCAAATGTCCAAGCGAGTGGACTTTGGAAGGCGACCGGGGTCGGACTTTCTGTAAGTTGAATGACAGATCTGAAGACAATTGACACCCCGAGGTATGCGCGGTGTACAGCGATTGGTCTCAGCTTACGATTCACCCACCGTTCATACTCATACTTATCATCCCACAAAACTGTCGAGCAGGAAGATCTGTCAAAACCGTGTCCATACGTATCTGACAAGTGTCACGATAAAGTTATCTGGTCAGTGGGTGACTATCCATAGCATTAGAAAATTCTCCGTGAATAATTGGGGGGTGCCAGCGCTGCCGGCATACCACGATATGCAAATATTCTAATCGTTTGCGCTTCCCATGGCGAATAGATTAGACTAGGTGTTGAATAGATTTGCAGTGTATCTTGCTTTTGTTGATGCAGTCCAAACATCAACAATCAACGCGTCTCCTTCCGCTTCCACCGCCTTCTGACGAGTCTACGATGGATTTCGACGCGTCAATCCTTCACCATCGACTCGAGGATATGGAGGACGATGAAATTGATGATGGACCATTCATGGCAGGCACAGCCGTGGCAATTATGGCTCTCGGGGCCATCGAAGCGCATACATAGGCTGCGCACGGAGCGGCGGAAACCGAGCCCGGGTCGGCTGTATCTGTGTCGCCCTCTGTTGGTCCGTAACCCTCGGGGATCCGACGCAATGATCGACGTGGGACCGTAACATCAGTGACATGCAGCCTAAACGGGCGACGCGAATGGACGAGAAGAGTCCGAATTCGTTTATTCGAGCGTCAAAAAGTCTGCAGAGGGGGTAGGGACCCCTCTCCAAAATAAAATTTGATTAAGCTCTGAAAGAGGGTCCAAAATATTCAAAGTGAGATCGGGGCACGATGGGGTCCTGACAGCTGCCCCGGCATCGCGGCGAAACGACCAAAAATATTGCCCAGAATAAATCAAATGCTATGGATAGTCACCCAGTGTCTGACAGAAAGATCTGCCATGGCTTGACAGAAAGATTCTTCGGTGAGGTCTACTTATGTCTGCGCCGCCGGCCAGCTTAGAATATATAGTCGCGCTGGGAATCTACTGCTAGACCTTAGGGTATCCCTGGATTTTTCCCCAAACAATGAACATCTTCCAAAGACTCTTCCTCGCTGCTCTGCGCATCCAAATTGTCAAGGTGATTACTTCGAAAATTGGTACCTATGGCGTCTAACGTCGCACGGAGTAAACTAGTATGTTCATGGTAATTGGCTGGATATACTGTTTTATGCCGACGGCTAATGCGTCACCAGTTGCAAGCCTGGCGGTCCTGGTACGTTTGATCGTCCCCCACATGGGCGGTGTATCCTGAGTACCGCCTCTAGGTTTATGACTACTGTTTAACACTGCATCTCGAAGTATTCTGTCTAAGAGGTGTTCCGAAAAGGATCTGAATTTGATTATCCCAGGTGGATTTGATATGGCCGTCGAAATGGAGCCTCACCAAGGCTCTCTTTTTACTCTCGCGTTACTCCGTCGCGGTGGATGCACCGCTCCTGGTCTACTGTGCGGCTTCCCCTTGAGTTGTGTATCGTTCGTGACCACAATATTTGAACATTCCAGATGCTGTAGCTCGAGACATATCTATACAAGTTTGGGTCTCTTCCGGTTTTTTGATCGGAGCGCTAAATTCTTTCGTAGCGTTGCCACCAGATTCACACAGTCGCAACTTGTGGGCGAATTTAACCAGTTGCCATCTGCGCCTCGTGACCCCACCATGCAGGGCTAAATCTCGCCGGGTTCGCATTCACCGAAGGTCTTGATCGACTCCTTGGTGGAATTCACACTCATATCGCAACCGCGCAGGTATCTTCGTAGTAAGAACATTTGCATTGAGCGGTAGGGATCGCAAAGTCCTTGCGGTCTTTACAACGATCTGTGTGGTACGTGTTCGAACATCTGCATAGAAAGATCCACAAACTTGCAGTTTACCGCACGCAGGGCAGTCTCCTCACCTCGGCTGTTCTGATTGCTGAATTGAACCGAACTGTAACGTGTCAGGCACAAATCCAGGTGTCGGTTCCAAACTAACAGGATATAACCAGTTGGGCCGCCGCTTTTACCCACTTTGCCAGGCTGTTTCTTGACTGGCGGAACGCTAAAATATGTCGCCATCCCTTACATCCTTGCCCTGCTGCTCGACACTTGTCGGTTTGTCGCACATCATATTGCCCTTGATTAATTTGGTGTAGGCGTCGTGGTTTTCACTACCTGGATCGTCATAAAGAACTTCCGACATTCAGATAATCCTTTCATCATCACAATGTATCGGGATGGAATCATGTACTTTGCATTTCTATGCGGTGAGTCCCGCACCAACTGCCAAGACTCAAGCCCTAAAGATCGTTGTCCAGTGATATCGGCTGTGAACGTCTTCGTCATTCTCGGTGGACCTGTGAATTGTCCCATTTTCTGCTCTGCTCGAGTTCGATACTGACCAATTCAACAGCCAGAGATGCCTGAACTCTTGGAAAAGTGCGTCTTGTGTTCATTTCAGCTCCCTTTCCTTATATATCAAATAACCGCAGCCTCATCCGAGTGATGCATAGCGTCCTCTCTACGAGGGTCCTTCTCCATATCCGGGAAGTCGAGCAAAAGCGAATTCTCGAGGCCGAGATATCTACCCGCTCGCAAATTCAGTTCAGGGGCCAAGAAAGCAGCGTGATTTGATTCGGCTCATGCGGCGTTTCCCCTTTTTTTTTTTTTTTGATAGACCGCTTCCAGCGACCGTATGTTTCCACATGCCATTTACATACGCCCACAAGCCAGAATGAGAGAATCCGAAATGTAGCTCTGCGGCACATGAGCGTGGCTTAAGCTGAATAACTTATTACGCACGAATTGATGTCTTTCCTCGATGACATTTCCTACCGGTGGATTTTGCCTCAATTGCCTATTTGAGCCGCGAGAAGGAACGAATCCATTTTAGGGTTGACGTGATGGGTAAACTGATGTGGCGAGTGCCCCTTTCTGTGTCTGTTCTCTTCCACACCATGTCCGAATCCTTCATTACGACGATCTTTGGCGCCGTCTCCGTGCTTCTCTTTGCACTCGCCGTTGCCACCTCGAACTATGTGACGCTGCCTCTCCCACATACGGCCTATTGGCCTTTACGCCTCTCCGTTGAACTCATACGCGTGGCATGAAACCCGCCCTTGCGCCTCCTACACTTTGTATGTAGTACACCACCTTTATCCTGAATCTATGCCTGTTTGGTGTGTCCTCAATCCTTCCGCCTTCCACGTCCCACACTAACGGAGCAAAAGCGCTCATTGCTGGAGTCTTCCAGGACCAGGCTATCGCAACGACACCGGAGAACCTCACTCTCTTTGCTTTGACCACCGGTGGCGGTGTTGTTCTCTCGGAGAAGGAAGGGAGGAGCGGCGTGTTCTTCGATGAGGAAAAAGATCTGGAATAGTAGCAGGGAACTCAGTCGAAATTATCCCAATCCTCTGTTTCGAGTTCCAACGGGTCGCAATTCATGAGAATCGGCCGAAGTTGTAGCAGATTAATCGGTGTTTCATTGCTGAGCGAGACCGAGAGGTTTGAAAGAACCCCATGGCACCCGAAATCTTGATTACCCTGATAGAAACCCAGAACTGGAACTGGAACTGGAACTGGAATTCTATTGGTTGCCGTACCTGGCCATAATGGCTACGCGGCAGTACTACTAGCAGCTACTAGTACATGGGCAGAGTGTATACTATTGGGTATTTTGGGTACAATTTATACTTGAGAGAAGAGAAGTCAAAGGAGATACGAGTGGGGAAAATTTTTGTTGTAAGTTGGCAGAGCGGAGGCGAGAGCTACGTAATGGATATGGAAAGGAGCGCGGGGGGATTTGTGCATCAGACAGGGGGGAGTGTATTATAGGGGAGATGTAAGGTAAAGAAAAAAGAAAGAAAATGGAGGGGTAAGGGACTCAACTGAAGCGACGGGTTTGGGAGATGAAGATGATTGCGGGTTTGATAAGTTTTGGGTGGTTGAGGATGGTGCGCACATCTACCGAACCTAAGATCCCCGCACTGTACGACGCTAGACGAAGCGGTGCACGCAGGTGTTCCCATGCAGGGCAGTGGAGGAGGAAGTGGGCGCGTGTCTCTCCGAAAGGTTGGCGAGAATGAGGACTGGGCCTTTGCAATGATTTCGTCTTTCCGGGGAGACGTGACGCAACATGCCGCATCGCAGGTTTTATCTGGTATCTCAGTATCGTCACCTACCCGCCTTTCAATCTATTCGAAACTGCAACATATACAAACGATATTAGTTCTTCGCCTCATTCGAGTGGATCGGCCCGGAATTCGAACGCAGCGTTCTCACGGTTCAACTGCACCTCAGTTGAGGAATCATGCGGCGACCCAATGGATACAATTTCCATCAACCTTGTTCTTTCTTTGACCTGGCGCCTCATGGTTTCGTTCGATCTGACCATCGATAACTTGATCCATGTTTGAATATTTTTTATGCTCTTCGGTGCTTGAAAGACCTTGAAATTTCTGGATGTTTTGGGTTACCAGAAAAACATGGTCCGGTCACTCCAGCCTCCACATACTGGGGCGTCATGTTCCTTCCGCGTCTTTGAATCTTGCTTTCGTTGCCTTTTTGAGCTGCGAGAAGGAGCCAGTCCATTTTGGGGTGGTAATTGATTTGATTTGCCGCCTTTTCTCCTCTGGACTCGGTTGGAGCTCGAAGCTTGAGACAGGATGTGGCCAGATGATTGGGAGAGTCTCCTGGTTCGGGGGAATTTTACTTGTGGCGCAGTTGCATTGCAGTTGGGTCTGATCCGAAATCACTGGTCGTTCGTCTCACCTACGCGACTTGGGGCCCAGTACTTCACCGCTCAAGACGGCAAATGACGTGTCCTTTTCCGGAGAACCGTCCTGATGGCAGTGTGCGGGCGCCAACCAGCCTGCTGAGTGCCGTTTGAGAACTTGTTTTATTCGGTCGTTCGATGGCGGTGTTGGATATTTGGGCACACACTGCGCCAGAATCACCTGCGGAGGGGATGACGAGTCCCGGGTGTAGTTCATCCAGAGATCCAAAGCCCGAATTTCTTGCAAGTTGGGGAAGGTTGAACACAAAAGGAAGGCACCCGTCAACAAGAGTCAACAAGGCTCTCCCGAACCAAAACGCCAGTATGTCTGCCGTGCTCCCCCCGCCCACCTATCCGCTTATTCCTCAGCTAGTGGACCCAAATGCCCCCACACGCAGCCAACCCTCCCCACAGCCCAACGGCGCCCCCTCCTCTGCCCCACCAGCACACGGCGTAACCCCCGAACTGGAGCAGACGCTCGCGCTGCTGTCGTCGCACCGCGCGGTGCTGGGCTACATCCTCATCGGGCGCGGCCACCCACTGAGCATTGTGCGCCACTCGGGTGCGGTCTTTGAGGGCGAGCAGGGGAAGAAGTACGCCGCCGCGATAGGGCGGATCGTGGAGAGCGTGCAGACGGGGTTGGAAGAAGTACATGCTGGGGAGCGGGACGGCGATGTGGTGCGTGCTTGCCGCCTATGTTGGGATTTTTTTCTGATGAGGTTTTGGTGCAGGACGACGTGCGATTCCTGCGAATAAGGACAAAACGACACGAAATCATGATCTCGCCAGGTGCGTTCGCTCTCCTCTTTCCATCCGCTCCCTGTTTCATCTATGTCACATACTGACTCCGTCCGCAGACGACCGATACCTCCTCGCAGTCCTACACGACCCATCGACGTGACAAGCACCCCACCCCCGCATCGGCTCGATTTCTGTGTACATCTATGGGACGCTTTTTGGATAATGTATCATCTGCTTATAATCCTCTTGCCTGCCTACCGCGACCCCGCACGGCGCAACGATACCGATACCTCGTTTCACGGAAACTGCCATAATTACTATACCCCAATCGAAGCTGTCCTCACCCGTACAACTCTGGCTGGAACCTCTGAGGCTGGATCTCACAAGTCTCTAGAGATCGCTCCGAAACTAAGGATCGTTTCCTTCGACGGTGCTGGACACCATCGTTTATAGCATCCCAGTCTATGCGGCGTCATCCCCTGGAGTTGGAAAGGTTGATGCTTCGAGACTCATTGGAGTGAGACCGGCGATGCCCTTCGCTGTGTACGAAGGAATCACAGCGAGCGTCCGAATGTTGCCAACTGTCAGCTTTGCTGTTTGGAAACGTTACAGTTCCAGAATTTTGACCGCTGCCGCTGGCTTGTTCTGAAGGGCTGCTCGAGGAGATACACAGCGCTTTGGGAATACATATCGCCCGAGTGTCCAAAGCTGTTCTCGTCAAAGCTGAGTTGACGATAATGGTCCACCTCCAAGTAAAATAAATTACTCGTCCCGTTCCGATGAAGGCCAGCTGAAAACTGCCCGCACAACAATACATATGCATACGCTCCCCTCATCCATGTTGCCTCGACAATCCTCCGCTCAGCCTTCCCCCGTTCCTCAGCCCGATAACGCGCTGTCCCTCCCTCAGACCCCGCTGATTGACACCCCTCACCCCTCAATAATCCCTGCGCTCTTCCAACGCTCCCACAACAAGCCCACGCCCACGGGCGCGCCGGCCTCCCCGCGGATATCGCGCTCCTCGAACAGGTGGTACTGCGTGCCGAACGCGAGGAAGTGCGCGAACATGGAGTTGAAGTGCGGCTCGGAGCGGAGGTGGAGGATCTGCGGGTAGTGCGCGTGGTAGAGGTGCGCGAAGACGCGCAGGAGCTGGAGGTAGACCTGTTTGATCGTGGTGGGGAAGGTGGTTTCGTCGAAGGCTTGACTCGACTTTGTCGGGAAGACGTTCTCGTCGTCGAGGAGGTTCTGCACGGTGGACATGACCGAGTCAATGTACGTCGGCCCGGAGAGCGCGACCTTCTTGCGGTCCTGCATCCAGGTGTAGTTTAGTCTGTGTCCGTTAGTCTTCGCGTCCATAGCACAAAGACGGAGCACGCACGTCGGGCCGGCAGACATGGTGGGGCAGCTCTGCTGCGTACAGCACTCGGTCAACACGCCGTAGAACTCGTTCAGGTTCGTGTAAAAGTCGTACACTCCATTATCATTAGCCCCGACCGTGTTGAGTTGAGAGAAACGGCACCCACTATTAACAGCGACCCACTCATTCACATCGACGTACTTGGGCTGCATCACGATCGTCTTGAAGTTGCCCTTGACGAGCGCGGCGTCCACAAACGGGCGCGAGAGGTACAAGGGCTTGGGCCCGGCGCCGAGCACGGCGTTGGGCGCGGGGGACGAGGGCTCGGACCCGGTCGAGTTCTTGCGCCCCAGCGTCCCCGTTGGCGTGGGCGAGCGCTTGCGCGGCTGGCCTGCGCGATTCCTGTTTGTGTTTAGACTTATTGGATGAAATAAAGAGGAGGGAGACAGACTTGAAAAACGACATGGGTGCAGGGAGCAAGGGCTTAACGACCGCGTACTTACGACAGCCCAATCGATCGCGAGCCCATTTGGGAATGCTTCGAATATTCGTTCGTAGCACAAGGAGGATTAACGAATATGATTCATAGCAGGTCTACACAGAGCGATGTATGTACGCGCGACCCAAGCCCAGCTCGAGCACCATGAATTGAGAGCGAAAGCAGCATTACCCACTGGGAATGCAATGCCGCATCAGCCATTCAAGATGCCCATGTCCTTCCAGCGCTCCCACAGCGCGCCGACGCCGACGGGGGCCGTAGTGGGCGTAGTAGATGTGCGCAAAGACGCGCAGGAGCTGGCGGTAGATGTGCTTGACGGTCGAGGGGAAGGAGGGAGGGAAGTCTTGGCCCGACTTGGTGGGAAAGACGTTGTCGTCGTCGAGCATGTTTTGGACCCAGGTCATCACGTAGTCGATGTACGTGGGCGCGGGGAGGTGGTGGACATGCTTCCGGTCCTGGTTGATCCAAGTGTAGTTTAATCTGCGGACAGTCAATACAAATTAACAGAGCTGCATGGAACGTACGTGGTCCCGGCAGACATGGTCGGGCAGTTATGTTGGGTGCAAAACTCGGTGAGCACGCCATAGAACTCGTTCAGATTGGTATAAAAGTCAAAAACTGTCACAAGATTAATTCAGAGCAACGACAGAGACGGGGACCCACTGAAAACAAAGCAAGATTGAAGAAATAAAAATGCGCAGGGTCCACACACCTGTTAACTGCGATCCACTCCATGACATCGACGTACTTTGGGAGCATGACGATCGTCTTGAAGTTCCCCTTGACGAGCGCGGCCTCAACAAAGGGGCTGCAAAGGTAAAGCGGCTTCTGGGCGGGCGGTGCGCTCGGGGGGTGCGGGTTTCAGCTGCTTCTGCTTCTGCTGCTGGGGCTTTGCATCACGCGGTGCGCGGCTGATCGAGCGCCTTGAATCACGGTCCGTCAGCCTGTCGCGGGCACAGAAGGATCGCCACTAGAAGAATACTGACCCAATCGAATAGACGGAGCTAGCCATGCTGTGGATAGAGGAGCCGTGCATCGCGCGCGCGACCTGAGGCGCACTTGAGGATGGCGGGGCCCTAGTATCAGCGATGGCAGGATGAGGATTTGCATGTAAGCTTCCAGGCTGCTCCAGGTTCAAGTTCAGTACAAGGAAAGTTGTACCTGTGATATGTTATTTAGCGCACTGAACGAACAAGCCTTTCAGCCTTACCATTTTCTATGATCGTGAACTGGTCATTTATCCGACGAAAGAAATCTGAGGGGCTTGGATCAGGAGTCTGCGAGCGACTCGCTCAGTATACTATAATCAGGCAAAGTGAGGATGCATACTTCACTCAAGACAGTGCACCAATCATCATCGTGCGACATGACAACGCCGGTCCTTTGTGGGACCTGGGATGGCCATTGTCAGATCGCGGCTCAAGCTGAAGTGGTCTAAAGAGAGCACCTTTAAGTAAAGTATATATTCATTGACTAATTTTGCAGGATTCAAGACCTATCACGTGTCAGCTGGTCCCTCGACAATTTTGAAAATGCACCGCCATGGTAGTAACAGAAAGATCGGTTAACGTGGCTTCGTGGTATTCCCCCGCGTGTTGTTTACCTCCAGTTGCACCGCGACCAGACAGTAGATTGAATGACCAGGAAAACCACGAGTCCTTGGAACCGGCCGTAGGCGAGCTACCGGGCGTGTTCAGAAGGGACTGAAGTCGACGATGGACGATGTTTGCACAGTGCCGAACAGCCTACCCCAAAGCCCAGTGGGGAGAGAGTCAGACAATCGTGGTCTGGTTTACAGGGTCGCCTGCGGAGTGTGGGTAATGGCATTTGCTGCTAGAAGGATTCCGCTGTCCGTGGGCGCCGCTCCAGCGGTACGGATTATGAGCACCTCCGGCTACGATAGTGGGCTTGAAAAAAAGCTGGAACTCTTCACGGGCAGCGCGAAACGATGCCATACCCCAGGACCGTGCCTTTTCACAGCCAGTGACAAGATAAAGATCCCCGTTCGATATTCCACGGCCCCTAGTGCCGTTGATATATTTATACCAGCTATCTGCGTGTTTTGAGGCATAGTTTCGCATGTCTTCGACATTTTTTAGCTTCTGGAAGAGGGCAAAGCGAGAACGGCCCCTTGTAGACCATCGCAGTGGAAGCCAAAATCGCCTCCTGGAAATACACTACACAAAATGAGTGTTGTGTATGCATCTGAATATGCATGCTAATCGACACAGATAAAGTATCGAGATCCAGTTTTTGGATGTTGGAGCTTGAGGCAAAGTTCCCCGGAGCGTAATTTCCGTCCAGAAGATCGATTGGGTCATAGTATGGCATCGGAGAAAAATCTTTTGGGGTATGATTACCATTGATAGCGTGATCCGAAGGAAGAGAGATATTGAAGAAAAAGTCGAATGCTCCTTCCGGCAGAACAGTTCCTACATCCCCAATAGCGATGCCGCGTTGTTGGTATTCTGCAGGGAGATTTCTGGACTTGGGTCATGGAGAGGAAATCCCCGTTTTTGATAGAGCATTTCACGATGGTAAATTTCGCTGTCGGACAAAGCTTCAACTGAGGTGTCCGACTGAGCACCGGGGTGCGATGGTCCGTGCTGGAAAACATTTTCGCGTCAGCAGATGAGGGCAGCCTGCACACCTGCGTGGTTATGTACATCTCCGAGCACAAATTGACCACCGACGATGTCGAACCCTGCCGCATTCTGAAACAAATGAGAGGTACTAAGTCAAGAAAGATTAGGCGGTTGGAGAGACATGAAATAGTGCGCTTAGGCATACCCTTGTCCCACTAGCGCAGCCGTAGCATTCGCCATATTTACGAGGAACCGTTGAGGATCGAGGAGAAGGGAAATTCGGAAGAAACCAGCTGTAAGTACTCCGTTGGTGTCCAACACAGGAAGAACTGTTGAGCAATGGCTGAGAGCGTTCGATAAGCGGTTCCCAAAATAGTTCAGGCGCCCAAGGCGTCTCTTTCCAGAGTGTTTCCCAGTGTTCTCAACTGTTCTCTTCGATTATCAAAGGAAATTGAGGCGAATCTTGGACCTTCATTAGATCGGTGGGGTCTCGGCACACCAAGTGAGATCCCAGTGGCGGATTGAGAGTCGATAACATGGTCAGGGCCTGGGGAAGAATGGACCGCAATGGTCGTTTGGGTCGTGGCGCGAGCAAAGCATCATTTGATCTGACTTCCGAAACAGGCAATTCGCAGCCCCTAACTTCTACTAGGACGGTAGTAGGACCTCAAAAGCTCATCGGTCTGTTTACAGGTCAACAACCTCGTTCTCCTACTCTGATTTAGTTTTGATTTCCCACCGCGGTGATGAAGCTGATCCGGGTGCGCACTCGTGGATCGCGTCGGTGTCCTGTATCTACGCGAAACGCCTTGCTGTGGCCAACGAAACCACCCAAATTTTGCAGACTACCGCGTACTTACGGTAGCGCAGCCCAATTGAACACAATATCTGCACGGTGCCCTGCGGTTGTAACTGGAACCAATATTAATAAAAGCCTTTGATATGATTAATAGCAGGTCTACACAGAGCGAGATGTACGCGCGACCCAAGCCCAGCTCGAGCACCATGAACGAGAGGGAAAGCAACATCAACCACTCAGAATGCCCATGCCCTTCCAGCGCTCCCACAGCGCGCCGACGCCGACGGGGGCCGAGGACGCGCCGCGCAGGTCCTTCATCTCGAGCAGCTCAAACTCGGCGCCAAACGCGAGGAAATGGGCAAAGAGCGAGTTGAAGTGCGGCTCGGAGCGCAGGCGGAGGATCTGCGGGTAGTGCGCGTGGTAGATGTGCGCAAAGACGCGCAGGAGCTGGCGGTAGATGTGCTTGACGGTCGAGGGGAAGGAGGGGGGAAAGTCTTGGCCTGGCGGTGGTTAGTTGGAGTAACGATTGATAGAGAGAGGGACGAACCAGACTTTGTGGGAAAGACGCTGTCGTCGTCGAGCATGTTTTGGACCCAGGTCATCACGTAGTCGATGTACGTGGGCGCGGGGAGGTGGACATGCTTCCGGTCCTGGTTGATCCAAGTGTAGTTTAATCTGCAGGCGGTGAATACAAATTAACAGAGCGGCATGGAACGTACGTGGTCCCGGCAGACATGGTCGGGCAGTTCTGCTGCGTGCAAAACTCGGTGAGCACGCCATAGAACTCGTTCAGGTTGGTATAAAAGTCAAAAACTGTCGCCCAAATTAAACTAGGGCAACAACAGAGACGGGGACCCACTAAAAACACCCAGTCAACAAAAATCAAAGAAATAGAATGCGCAGGGTCCACACACCTGTTAACTGCGACCCACTCCATGATATCGACGTACTTTGGCAGCATGACGATCGTCTTGAAGTTCCCCTTGACGAGCGCGGCCTCAACAAAGGGGCTGCATAGGTAGAGCGGCTTCTGAGCCTGCGGTGCGCTTGGAGGCGCGGCTTTCGGCGTCTGCTGCTGCTGGGACTCCGGGGGAAAGGTGGCGGACGTCGGGGTCGGTGAACGCTTCGCGTTACGCGGTGCGCGGCTCATCGAGCGCCTTGAGGCACGGTCAGTCACCCTGTCGCGGTCGTAGAACGATTACCGGCACCCCAGACTGACCCGATCGAATTGAAAAAGGTAGACATGTTGCGGGGCTGCAGCTGCAGTTAACCAGCCACACAAGAAGGCGGCCCAGCCTAAATAATTCGACGCAACGAGGGGGGAGGAGGACAAGAGGAGGTACGATCAGCTTCGCGCGATCGCTGCACGTGCAGGTTTGACACCCAATTATCCCACCCATTACCTCAACCATCCTCGCTGTCCCTGCCCAGCAAGATGTGCCTCGACACTTGACTCAGTCCGTGGAGCAAGGCGGATTTTTTGGGTCCAACGTGGATGCGAAATGACTAAATCTCCGGAGGACTTGCGAAAAATCCGGCTTGAAATAATGAAAACCGTGCGGTCGCTGGGTTCTACGACCGTGGAGTGCGGGCGGGAGGAGGCAAACGCCTGTGTCCGCGCTAGCATTTTTTTAACGCCGGCGGTCGCGTGAAGTGAATCGAGATCACACGAGCAAAAGGTGTCCACCTCCACGGGCATACAAGACGTCTCTGGACCACACACGAGACAGTGCCGCCTCAAGAAGACAAGTGCCGTTACACAGCTAAGAAATACACAGATGTTTAGTGGTTTACCATTTTACAGGCCCATCCTTGTTGAAGAACACCCCGCTCGGGCCCTCCGTCGCGAGCGCCGCCTTTACGATCACCTGGCACCCATCCTTGGGGTCCATCGTCCCCGTGTATGCGTTGAGATTCGTCGCGTTAAACCCTATGACTGATCAGCCGACCGCGAACAAAAAAGAAATTAGAGCACGAGCAGCGCACCAGGGCAGATCGACACAACGCGCACGCCCTCCTTCTTCTCCTCCTCCTGGATGGCCCAATGCAGCGTGATTGCGTTGAGTGCGGACTTGCTGGTGCTGTATGGGAGGTAGATGGGCGGGGGCGGGCGCTCCGTGAACCACGCTAGGGATCCGAGAGTTGAGGAAATGTTTAGGATGGCGCCGTTCTTGTTTATCAGCGGGCGCAGCGCATCCGTGATGTGGACCGTGCCGAAGACGTTCACGGCGTACGCGGCCTCAAAGGTGGGGCCGGTAATGGCGGCACTGTGCAAGCGTTAGTCGTCAATCAGAGGAGCGGGCTTGGACGCGACGCGACGAACTTGTTGACGAGGACATCGAGCCCGGAAAGGCTCTTCTTCTTCAAGTACTCCGAGACGAACGCGTGGGCGTTCCTGATCGACTCGGCGTCGGTGATATCCAGCTGCACGGGCACGACGGTGGACGACTCGTGCACCTCTGACGCGAATTTCGCGATGGCCTCCTCGGCAGCGGGGACCTTGCGGGAGCCTGTTCATGATTGTTTATCACCACCACTACCGTCGATGAACGCGTCTTGCGCACCCATGAACACGAGCACACCCGGCGTCTTCGCCAGGGAGTTGACAGTGTGGAATCCGAGGCCTGCATCCTCGTATCAGTTTCGAGCTCGCCTCCTGCTTTTGGCGACGCGTACCTTGGTTGGCCCCAGTAACGAAGATGGTGCGTAAAGCGGACATGGTTGAAGCGATTCAGGGAAGATTAGATGAACTGGTGTTGCGACGACCCTGCTTATATGGTCCCCATGATGCCGGAGGAGGACGTTGACGCGCGGCGCGGCTCCAAAGAATCTCAATCGATCGCGTGTGTAAGCTGCTGAGCAATACCAATCGTTTGCCGTTTTACCGGATATGAACACCCTGCTTATATGTACGAACCTTGCCGGAATTCCCGACTGTCAAACTTCTTTTGATCGACGGAATGACTGGTCCAAATTGAACTGCGGTGTGTTGCATTTTTTTTGTCGTTGCACCTGCGGTGGAGCGAGCGTAAGAGATGTGTGTTGGAAAGCTCAATCCGGTAATTCGAGGATGTTTCAGCTCATCCCTGAGCCGAAAAAAAATCAAGAGAGCTTTTGGATGCTTTGAAACATGTTTTCCCCTCAAGAGCGGCAGTCGCGGAGGTCCAACACTGCAGGACTGTGACTGCATGCTCTCCGACACAGATTCGGCTTGCGTTGTGCAACTCGTTTGACAACTTGGGACCGTCAAGGATAGCCTTATTTCGCGTCCACAATTGGTGAATCGTTGACTTTCACGATTGGGATCGAGCCATGCATGGATGAGCAGTCCGAGTTGGACTACCCTCTATTCAATGACCGTCCACTCGCCGAGCTAGCCGATTCGCTATAAATATGGTGCCATTAAAATGTTAGTTTACCCACACCACAGAGCGTTCGCTTGCCACCGCCCTCTCGGTAACCAGAATGCCCTCCTACGTTATCACCGGCGCCGCCAGAGGAATCGGGGTTCGCCGTTTTGTTCATTCGTTGTTCTACGGTTTGGGTTTGACACGCTTCTAGTTTGCATTCGTGCGGACAGTAGCAACAGTGTGTTCGCTCTCGTTCGAAACAAGGCCACCGCAACTCAGCTCGCCAATCTTTTGAGGAAGAACGTCATGGTTTTACAGGCGGACATCACTGACCCAAACGCTCTCGAGGTCCGCAAACAGCTCCCTCCGAAGCGTGAAAACTCAGATTCATCCAGCTTGCGGCGGCAGAGGTCTCAAAGGTCACTGGTGGCAAGTTGGACTATCAAGTTCAAGATTCAACGCGGAACACCGCCAGAAGCCACGGAACACCGCGTCTTCCGGCAGTAGGCGGTTCGCATCAAATTCTCGGTCACAGCCTCCGAGTCGGCTCACTCGGCCAGCCTCTCGTACTCCATTGCAGCACTACACACCCTTCAAGGCTCCGACTCCGAGTCAAAGCAGTACTTCAATTCTAGCTGACTGCAGTTGCGAGCAACTATCGCTACGAATGGCAGACTCAACGATCCTGGACACTAAGGCTTGGCCCCGAGCTCGTGCGACGTTCTCAAGACGTAGTACTATCAGAATGGCAGCTTTAGTGGTCAAACTAGTAAGGCCCGATGCTAGGTTTTCCCTCGGCGTCTGACCGCCATCGTTCTCTGAACTCATAACTCGCCTGATTTCCATTTCGACCTCCCCCCCCCCCCTACTGCATCTGGCATCAGCAATGGTGCGGCGTTTCCAACACGCCGGTGACCGCTGCTGGTTTCAAGGCCCAGGGGACTATCTGCCAGCGGGTAAGTACCTCTTCAGTATAGCTGTTCGGGGGGCCTGTCGATCATTGTTCACCCTAGGCACCGTGACCATCACAATATGAGGGCAGAGGCGAGTAGCAGCTGGGCAACCGTAGATGTCCGTCCAGTCATCAGAAATGACCCAAAACAGTGGCCTTGTGAGTCGATTGCAATTGCAAGCCGTGGCCGAATTGAATTACCCAACAGAAACCGACAGTCTTTCATCATCAGAGACCCTCTTGATATCGCCGTCAGACCCGGCTCGCGCACACAGTGCCCAGACGCGGAAATCGCTCAATGATTACGCCTTACGTGAGGAACGCCCCTCGCGGGGGCGGTATCTCTCGCGGCTTGGCTGAGAATGGGACCAAGCCATGGAGAAGTCTCAAAGGATATCAAGGGGTACAAACCGATACCTTTGACTTGAAGTCGTCTCAGTCTACAAATTTTCCTCTGGGTGTTGTCTGTGTGACTGGCGCTGTAACTATCGGAATTTCGAATCCGCTCATCTGGTAGTTCCTGCGAAGAGCAACCTATCTTCGACTTGAATCAGCTTCACCCTTCAACTTTGAGCCAGTCAGAATTGTTCGGAAAGACTGGGGTGCTTCGACCCCCAGGCTTTCAGTTGAGCCTTGATGGCTTCGTTCGAGTTCCCGTCACTGCCAATGCCAAACGCACCTAGTGGGTCGTAAACACCGCCATTCAATCTCTGGCCCCCTGCGTCAAATCGTCCGTCATTTGGGGCTAGTACAGGTATGGCTTATCAGTGCTGTCACCGCCCTCCCGCTGCGCTTTTTTCGCCATCCATTCATCGTCCATTTTGATCAAATTATTATTTAGCGACCTTGGTGACCAACTGCCGATATAAACTCCGCAACGGTTCAAGATAGACCGAAGCTTCCCCCGCCATGTCTTCTCCCAACATTCCCTCTTCCTTAGAGAGTGGGCTTAATAAGAAGCGCACGGCGGTGAAACTGAGTGGCTTCGCTCTCTTCTTTCTCAGCTTTCAAACCTTAGGTTCCTTAATCCGTCGGTGAACTGTTTTGGATACTCACACTGCGTAGGAATCATCTACTCCGACATCGGAACATCACCCCTCTACGTGCTCAACGGCATCTGGCCAGCGTCAGGGAGCCTTCCTCCCAAAGACGATATCATTGGTGGCATTAGCGCCATAATATGGTCTCTCACTCTGACGCCGTTGATCAAATATGTGAGATTCACCGTCTTTTTCCGCGTTTCCGCTCTCATCCCCCCAACCAGGTTTTTATTTCTCTCATCTTCGGTACACAGGAAGGTTCGTGGATCATTTGATTCAGCGCCTCCGCAATTGATTGCATTTGCAGGGGAGGGAGGCAGCTATGCTCTTTACCAAGGATTGTACCCTCCGGAAGATCAAGACGGCAATCTCGACCGCACACTGACTGGTGAAACCTACAAAGTCGCGAGCCACAAGCAGGCAACTTTAAGCGAACGTTTCCGTCTGCCTTTGCTGGCTTGGGTAATGAGGCTGTCTTGATCTTGGCCGCTCTTATTGATGCAACTGCAGTGTTTGTTTGGAACGGCGTATGTTGCAGACCACCTCAAAGATCGTTCTCCCATTGATAAAGATGATGTGTAGACTAACGATCGCAGATGGGATGTTTACGCCAGCAGTTGTGAGTTGTACTCCAGCCGAGAGTTATTTTGAACTCACAGAACCGGCAGAGTGTCACCAGCGCGGTTGGCGGGATAGCAGTAGCAAAAGTGTCCGTATCGCAACAGATTATCCCAATCTCCATCGCCATTCTTGTCGTGCTCTTCATCTCCCAGCGCTTTGGAACTGCTGGCCTGGCCTTCATGTTTGCCCCAAGTGTGTGACCATACTTCTCCGTCCCTTTCCATTGTTGACTCTCTATAGTTTCCTGCATCTGGTTCCTCCTCTTGGCGTCCACCGGTATTTACAATATAACCTCCTACGCTGGTATTTTCCGTGCGTTTGACCCATCGCGCGCTGTCATGCGTGCGTGTTCAAAGAATCGCGGTCTTCCAAACGACTGAAACAGATCTGCAGTTTTTGTCCGCACTGGCGATTATGATATTCTCGCTGGGGTGCTTCTCGCTGTGACTGGGTGCGAAGCGATATTTGCCAAGTACGTCCTCATCAATGCGTGTTATATTGAACATTAAGATGTATTAACCGAAACAACCAGCCTCGGCCAATTCAACGCCCTATCCATACGAGCAAGAAGTTTCTCGCTTTTGCTTATCCGATTCCGCTGACATGCCTTCAGATCTCGTTCGCCGGATTTGTCTATCCGTCTTTGGTCCTCGCATACCTTGGACAAGGCGCACGATTGATCGTAGACGGTGACGCGGTGCTGAGCAATATTTTCTACAACACCATTCCCGGGCGTACAAACGGACCCTTGTTCTGGTATCTACATGTTGATTGCAAAGTCGATACAGTATCTGACTATCATGAAGGATCGTCTTCATCTTCGCCATTCTTGCTACCGTGAGTCAACTTCCTTCAACTCGTTCGATGCTTATTCTTTTTTTTTACCAAAGATAATTGCCTCACAAGCTATGATAACTGCAACGTTCAGTCTTATCCAACAGCTTGTTAACATGAAAGCGCTACCGCCACTCAAATTGGCGTATACCTCTGAGACAATCCAGGGCCAAGTGTACATCTCGAGCGTCAACTGGATGCTCATGATCGGGACTATAATCATCGTGGCCGCATTCGCGGACCTTGCTGCACTCACAAACGCATACGGTTTCGCAGTCGCGACTGTCATGTTCTCGACCACGATCTTGCTTGCGGTCCAGATGCGCTGGGTTAAGCACTGGCCGGCCTTTGTCGCGGTCGGGTATTTCGTACTTTGGGGATTCTTTGACGGTCTCTTTTGGGGCGCCTCTTTGAAGAAAGTGCCCAAGGGCGCTTGGGTTCCTTTGATGATCGGTGTGATTCTGTTCGTCAGCCATCCTTGGTCGGTTGATATACTCAAATTTGCATGGGTAGTATGTTAATCATGTCATTCTGGACTTGGGCGAAGGTAAGATACTAGTAAACAGGAATCACGGTTACATGCATCGTTGACCTATTGCTTCAGGGACTCGAAGACAAGTTTGACGGAGAACACCGGGAGAACATTCGGCATTTTATCGTTCCTGGTTTTGATCAGAAAATGCAGGACGAAGAGACAGAGGAAGAGGTGTCGGGCGAGGAAACAAAAGTAGAGGATGTGACATATCATTATAAGGAGGCGGCACAGGGTGAAAAGGAAGTTGGAACACAGCCTCTGGTGAGGCTCCCAACCTGCGCCGTCTTTCATAAGATGACTCGCGGCCAAGGAGCTCCCCATACGTTCATCGGTGCATTCCTTTTTCATCTTCACACGTCCACACCTGATATTTTATCTTGAAAGGCTTCATACGTCAATGGCCTGCTCTCCCCCGAGTTGTCGTACGTCGGTGAATATTTTGATGTCCAGACGTCAACTCTTGTTCCAGATCTTCTTGTCAGTATCCGTCGTTCCTCTTGCCCGAGTCACCGTCGAAGATCGCTATGCGATCACCAAGGTTCGGTCTGTCCAAGGTATCTTTTCTCGCCAAAAATGTTAGCGTGCGAGGAGCTCATCCGACCAAGGGTTCTATGGCGTCACCGCTTATTTGGGATTCAGAGACAATTTTGATATTCGTGTACGCAACCTTTTTGCTTCCTTATCTTCTCAATTCTTGACAAATCTTCCAGGTTGACGATATCATCGAAAGGATCTGTGACCTTGAACTGCAGTTGGACCCGAGACAATTATCTAAAACCATCAATCAGATTCGAACTGTTGCGCGTTCTACCACGCATATGTACGGTTCTCTCCTCTCTGAGTATGTCCACGAATTATGCCTCTTCAGTGCTCCACACTACCATGTGGTCAGCAAACACGTGGACGTTGGCAGATTCTCTTGGGTTTCGAACGCTGTTCGGAAATATCTTATTGAAGATATATATCGTCGCTTGGGTATGTGTTCACTTGATTGTTGCGTTTAAATTCTCGCTGATGTCTATCATTCTGCAGCCACGGTGTTCCCGGAAACTGGTAACTGGGTTTCCGCTGAAGAGTAAGGCTTGCCTCTTGTGCGAAATGTGCGGTGCTGACTGGGCACAGGATTATTCGAGTGGGGATACCTGCGAAAATCTGAACATCTGCGCGGATCCACTACATAGATGCAACCAATATTTACTTAGTCGCATCAATGTGCAGCACCGTCATGAATTTCGGGCTGAAAGCCCTCAGTTTCTCAAATTTACTTTATATAAAGATGGGCGCGCGTTTATTCAGTATATGGGATGATTGAAGCAACCCCAATTAACTGGAGCAGCTCAACAGCCAGCTGGGCTGTTCCCGGGGAGAATAAGTCGGCGGAAGGCACTCTAAAAGAAATCTCTCGAAGCCAGACGCTCTGACATCGAAGTTCACACCTCCCCTGTTGGAATCAAAAATTCAACGCGGCAGTTTCGGTCAGCGTCGAGGATGCAACGCTCATATTGAGTATACAGCCCCAGTAGCTGGTTGTACCTACATCGTGTAACAAGCGTAATTGTGGTGTAACTGTAGGAGAGAAGAGTCCGGCCTGGGAAGAGTTTGGGAAGAGTCCAACCGAGACACTTGAACCGTGGGAGGATGCGGAGCTTCAATTTTGACAGCGGCAAGTTCCGACGCTCTTTGCTTTAAACTCTCACACAACACGATTGAACTACCTAAGCTTGCTCACATCAAGGACTTCCGGACGAAGAGCTTTTCTGTATTGAAAGCTGGTCCTTAGAAAGCAGCTAGAAGGACGTACGAGGGTACCAAGGCGATTTTTTACAGGATGGATTTTCGTAAATTCGGACTGCCTCCGACAATGATCAATTGAAGAGTGCGTTTGGTTGGGGACCGACCCCTCTTCTTTCTGTCTACCAAATCTGCTACTACTCATGGTCTATTCAACGCTTGCGGCCGACTCGGTATGTCAAGAACTAGGATAGGTGCTGACTCGAACAAACTACCAGAATCGCAATCATTTCGCATATCTATGCCGCGCTTTGCGAGCGGTTGGTCATTACGGTTATTCAGTCATGTCAGAGCGCCTCATTTGTGCTGACTGGGGCGGCCATCGTGGGACACGGCTCACCGCGCAAGCACCAGAAATTCTGCACAGCCACCCGGGCTGCTCGGTCTGCTCCTCCTACTCGGCCCTATGACCATGGCTGCCCTGACATACGTAGGGCCGTAGCAAGCAGCCAGATGGCCCCACATGTGTGCCGTGCCCATTTTTACGATTTTTGTTTGACACATTTCACCGATTTAGAGCGCTTACCTTTTCAAGCCCAGTATAAATACGACGTGTCCAGAACGTCATACAGCAAGAGCTGCACACCCATTTCTAGCTTGCAAACCAATCTATCCACTCAGTATGCCTTCCTACGTTGTCACTGGCGCCGCCAAAGGAATTGGGGTTCGTGGCTTCGTACTTTCAAGTTGTTCTTTCTATATTCTAACGCTCCTCCAGTTCGAATTTGTCAACCAACTTAGTGCGGACAGTGCGAATGCTGTCTTCGCTATTGTTCGCAACAAGACTACAGCAACTGAACTACTTAAATTGTCGAGAAGCAACGTCACAGTCTTCGAAGCGGATATCACGGACCCCAAGGCTCTCGAGGTATGTGCTGCTTCTGTTCCTTCCAAGCGTACAACCTCATTCTCTCTAGCTTGCAGCAATCGGGGTCTCAAAGGCGACCGGGGGCAAGTTAGACTACCTGATTAACAACGCTGGAAAAAGCAACCACCCGGGGTTTCGTATCGACGGGTTGTAAGTGTATTCAGCGAGGAAACGAAACCCCCCATCTAATCCCATATTCAGTCCGAGTCCAGATGCACTCGAACACGATATGCTTGACAATGTATGTGGAACCCACCCTGATCAATCAACGTTCGCTTCCTTTAATTGATTCCAATCCAGTTCAAAACCAACACCATCGGCGTAGTACACACTATAAATGCATTCCTGCCTCTCCTCAAGAACGGTGCAGCAAAGAAAGTGCTCTCCCTGAGTACTAGCTCTGCGGATCTCGATGTCACTCTCTTAGCGGGAGCCATTGGGGAGGTGTCCTATTCCATATCCAAGGCCGCACTGAACATGGTCGTTGCCAAGTATGCTGCCCAGTACAAAGCTGATGGCTTCGTGTTCCTCGCGATCTGTCCGGGAGCGGTCAAGACGACGATGCTTCCTGGCGAGTCCAGTATCCCATCTACTCCCGCGGCACAATTAATCTGACTTACTATATATAGCCGGAGACGATGAAGAATCCAAGCTGCTGGGTCCGGCGCTCTTCAAGCTCGCCCCGGACTTCAAAGGCCCCATCTCGCCCGAGGAATCCGTGAAGATGCAGCTCGAGGTGTTTGACCGCTGGACTGTCGCAGAGACCGGCGCCTTTGTTTCTCACTTTGGGAATCGGGAACAATGGTTGTGATTTCTAGCAGACTTGAAATTATCATGTCTGCTCTGCTTTATGAATGGACTTCTGAATCCCACTCTTCTCGGCTTCCGTCAACAATATCGTCCGTTTAGCAAGGTCTCGCAGCGCAGCCTTAGCCAAAAGGAAGTGATCTGAGGATCCGATTTTTTCTTTTTTTAGCACATAAAACCAGCCGCCAGAAGTCGCGACGTGCGATGGGACAGGAGGGTGACTGGAATTTCCGTTTGAAAATTCCGGCACTCATAAGTTTGCTCGATGTACTCGATATATTACAGATTAATGCTAGTCGTACACGGAATCCACTCTAGTGCATGTACAGTAAATATAGGTATCATATACGATCTAAATCAGTCAACCAGGGTCCTAGAAATACTTGTCCCAGAAGTGGGACGATCCATTCGTCGGCGCGACCGCATCCACACCAAGAAGCCGCATGACAAGACTGTATATCTGCACATTCTCAAACTTATCCATGACGTACGTATCGTCCGACGTCGAGTGCCAGCCTTTGTTAGGGCGCGACAAGAAGCTGCGCGCAATATTGATGCCGCTGGCGCGGCCTTGGTGCAAGACCTTGACGACGGAGGAGAAGGGCCCGTGGGCGACGAACATGGCGTGCATAGACGGCGACGCGTTGTCGTACCCGTGATTCTGAGAAGACAACGTCAAACTCAAGCTCGCAGACGAGTCGAGAATGAAGACATACGCCTTTGCTCATGCCGACGTCGCCCTCTTCGTGCGACGTCAGGACGTAACCGATCTTCGGAATGACATAGATGGGCGCGATACGTTCGTTCTTTGTGAAGTGGTATCGCGGGGGCATCGTGTCGTGGGTGTACACGTCGAACTTGCCGTTGCTCGCCGCCGCAGCGGTGAGCAGCAGATCAAGATTGTGCGAGACGTTGGCGCTCGAGGAGAAGCGCAGGCCCATGGCGGGCCACCCGTCCTCGTGCTCAATCGACTTGAAGCCCTCGTCCCCGAGGATATCGTCCATGTAAATCAGCTCAGGGTGGCTCGTGTCGGTCATGCCGTGGTCCGAAACGAATACTATGTCGACGATGTCCGTGAGATTTCGGACCTTGAGTGCAGTATGCAGGTCTTTCGCGAAGACGTCGACCTGTCCAAGGGTTTTCTGCGCAGAACTGAATTGGATAGCGCAGTGGAGAAAAGCAAGTGGTGGCTTACGTTCACTAATGCGGACATCGGCCCGGCTTTGTGTCCCGCCTGGTCCAAAGATGGCTCATATGCTGGTGGAGGTGTAAGAATTACAGTACACAGATTCAGAAGAACGAACCCATGAGCAGCTGCGGCCGTTCCTCGAATGGCAGGTCGATCCAGCGCACAAGCTGATCGAGCTTTTCCTCTAGCGGGACCCGGTCCTGAGTGGAAAGCTTTAACACGGGCCGAAGCGCACATCCTTGGAAGCCTACCTTCCACGGAACAAAGTAAGTCGAAGACGCGCCGGAAGTTGTTTTCGGAGGTCCCGGCCTGCAAGAATTCTGTGAGCAGCGGGGCCAACGTTGAATTCGATACTACACACCACATGAGATTCGCCGTGGTGATTCCAGCTTTTTCGGCTGTTTCCCACATCTACAGGACAAGGTCAGTCGGGCCAGAGGTGAGATAAACCGACCTACAGGTTCACCCAGCCACCAGGCGGGATTCCATGCCGATTCTATTCTATTGTAATGGAATTCTTCCTCGGATATAGGATCCCAAAAGTTCTAGCGATGCACGACATTAGGGCCAAACTGAGACAGAAGTGGTGGATGGATACATTGCCGACCAATCCGTGAGACTCTGCGTAGAGACCAGTCCTATAGGTCAGGAGTCAATGCCAGTTCATGAAAGAGGGATTATACACACATCAAAGCCCAATGGTTGCTTGGAAAAATGATGCTCAGCCGCCTTTCGAAGGTGATGCAGGGCTTACTTACGGGAATGTTAGAGTCTGTTCAATGCGTAAGTATTCGAGATGCTGTATTATGACAATAAAACACACTGGGAAAATAGGTACCAGAGCTTTGGCGCGCAGACCCTGCTTGCTGATATCCAGCAGGTGCGGGGTTAACCCTCTGTCGAGATAGTCCGCACTGTACGTCACGTATTAGAGACGAGGCAGATAATGTACGCGTCAGCTATACGCGTACGCACCGAAGACCGTCAATAGACACGATGAGCACGGTCCGTTTGAAGTCGTGCGTCCCGTTAGACCGAACGCCAGCGCCGTGAAACATCAAGTTCGGGTGCGTCGCGGTCGATGGGCTGACGAACAGCGATCGAGTGAATGCCCCAGTAATCAAGAGTGCAATTAGCCCGACAGCGGAGCCCACTATCTTTCTTCGCGACCAGCCCCGGTCAGTGTCTTCGAGTTCTGCTTCCGCTTTCCAGTTGTCTGAATCTGAGGGTCCTTCAAATTCATCTGAGCCAGAGAGAAGCCCCTTTCGTTCCTCGGTCCTGCTATCATCGTATGGTTTTCTTGAGGAAGTTGGGATGGTTGGAGAGGACATGGTGAGGGCAGAAGGCAAGAGGGCAGAAGGCAAGCGGCCACCCGAGAAGTCACTTCTTAACGGGATATTTGTCCATATTGACGTCCTATCCGAGTATAGGGGCTACTTTGCTTGAAATCATCTCGATAGCTCGGTTTAGGGCTGACCCGGTGACCGGTACTAGCGCTGACCCAAGGACGCTTTTTCAAGCACCCCAAGAGTCAGACTAGCATCTACCGCCTGCTTTGTATCGGAATGCAGCCATAGATTATTGGATTCACTGAAAATACGATTATCTTCACGTCTTCCCGTCTTCAAGCTCCCCCTTCGCTACTTACAGATTTCCTTCCGCTTTATATACATATAAGAGTCGTCAAAGAGAACAAAAGAGGTGAAGGGAATCGAATATACATCCTCCATCGCCTTCAGTTCATCACTGGTGCCCGTTGGCGTCGAAAATCATGTGTTCGCCGCTCGCATCCGGCACGTACGCCTCTTGAGGAAGCCCGGTCTCGTCCAGCCCCTCCGCCGCCTCGATAATCTCGTACAACCGTGACGCCACCTCGGGCGGCGGCACCCGCCCACCGAGTATATCCCGCGCAGGCACCGGCGATCCATAGAAATCACGGTTCGCATCCTTGCGCTCAATCAGCACCGTACCCTCCAGTGAAAGCCCCGCAAACAGCCCTGGAATGGTGTCAGCTAATTCGTACACCAGAAATTTATGGTAGTTACCCTTGGATTTGGAATATGAGAACATCGGCGTCGGCGTCGTCGCCAGTGCAGACTCCACGCTGCCGCCCGTCCCGATAGGCCCGGCCGATGCGCTGACCGCCCCGCCAATCGTCACGTTCCCGCCCTGCGAGAACGCGCGCACGGCGTCCTCGCTACGGAGCACGATGACGAAGTCGGTGATGTCCGCGCCAATCTGCAGTCCCCACCCGAGCCCGCCCGTCGCGATGCACGAAGGCGCCGACCATGAGCCGTCGGGGAGCCGTGCAATGACGATGCCCGAGCCGGCCTTGCCAGAGAAGACGAATCCCGCCTTCAACACCTGGAAGATCGCAAGACCTGCAGAATTCACCCAGCGTTGACATAAGCGTCGAATAGGATGGGCGTCATAGTCGCACCTCGCGCGGACTGCAGCACCGCCTTTGGTATAGAGTTGAGCGCTGATTCCGGTCTGTCAGGATCGGCTGGGGGAAGGATGTGAGGCTCAGTAACTGGCTCAGTCCCGGTTAGTATTCATCCATACCTAAAAAGCTATCCAGGATCTTTGCAGCCTTCTCCGCTTCGCCAGGGAGACTGAATCCTTGCACCAAGTCCCTCGACCCGCTCGCGATAGACCCGCCGGCCTTCTGGCCAAAGGCAGTTGCCTGGATGCCCGCCTTATGCGCGCCCTGCTTGAATTTGTCCAGTAAAGACATGGAAAGCTGAGAGTCAAGTTGATAGTACGGTCGAAGGAGCAAGCGATTGACCGTTGCCCAAAACGGCAAATGATGCAATCCCATCACATGGCCCCAACTCGTGTCGAAAATCCGCGAAATAATGCACAAAACAGACTGGATTAACAGAGACAAGAAATGCGGATGCTACAAGTACAGTGCGATTATTCTACGAAATGCCATGCGAAAACAACTGGATCAAGACTGCCATCATCTCCAGGTATCGTTCAGGTCTGCCAGGCAGATTAACAATGGAAAAAACAACAGGTCAGAGGATATCTCACCAAGAGTCTTGTTCGCAGCAGGGGATGTGAATTGGTTGTTCGGGTCCGATTCCCAGGACGTCAGGACGCCGTTCGTCTTGCGGATGTACTTGTACTCGATGAGAGTCGATGCAGGAACGTCGACAGTAATGCTCCAGGTCGGGTAGTTGGCCGGCGACAAGATCATGGCACTGTCCGGGGACCAGTTCTGCAGCGCGTCGACCGAGCCGGTGAGATAGATGTTCTCTGGATTGCACGGCAGAGTGAGAAGCGTTCAAGGCACAACTTGATATTGGGGGAACGTACCGCCATCCACGGTGGTCGCGTCGACGTTGAAGGTGACGGGGACGGTGCCTGCTTGGGCTCCGCGCTGGCAGGTGGCGGGGACGACGACGCCCGCTGCGCCCCAGCTTGCCGGCTTGGTGCCCGTGCGAGCTGCAAAGACGGTGAGCGCCGCCGCATAGCTCCAAGTCAAGTCGACCGCGCTCAGTGCGGTGCCGTTGTTCCGGTCGAATTGCTCCGCCAATCCTCCGTTCGAGGGCTGTTACGGAACGATATAAGCAACCAATTGTACAGTTTTGAAAGACGACGAACCGTGTATTTGGCGTGGATGGCAAGGAAGCCGTCAGCGAACGTTTTGACGGCTGAGGTCAAGGTGGTGAAGGTCGACGTGGACGACGCGTAGCTCCCGACCGTAACAGACGGCTGGAATTGTTTAAAGAACGGAAGGGAGATCGCGGTGACGTTCAACGAGCCCTTCGCCTTCCATACGATGAGGGCGTCGTACAATTGCTCGGCGACCGCGGCGGTGGTCAAGTACCATGGCTAGGGAGGAAGATTAGGCAATGACACAGCCAAGGTAAGGGAGGCTCACGTTGCCTCCCATGTAAACGTCCTCTGGATAGCGACCAGTCGCAACGGCGGCGTTGGCAGCAATTCCGCTGTTGATCGAATAGATGGATCTGAAAGAATCGACGTAGACTTTCAAGCTAGACAGGGCCTTGTCGGAGCAGGGCTGGAAGGTGCTCGCGTCCTGGAGTCCTCTGTGAGACACGTCCGCAAAATAAACGAAGGCGACGTACGCAGCCGGCAGTGGGGTCAAATGTATGTATGGAAGCCAACGCCGAGTTGGCGTCCTTCCCAGACCGGCCGCCTCCGGTGTTCGACGTGATATACCCGCCGCTCGGGTTCCAGTACGACTGCAAGAAGCAAAGGACGTTGTCCGCCTGCGTCGAGTACGCGCTTGCATCCTGCCCGAGGGCCTTCGCAAGCGTCGCACCCTCGCGCAAAGAGCGGTGCTGGACGGCGGTGGTAAAGAAAGAGGACGACTTGATTTCTTCCCAGAGGTCGAAGCCCGTCTGGTTCCAGTTCGAGGCAACGTAGTCGAGGTCGAGCTTGATGACGGGCCAGAGGGTGTTGACGACGTTCGACGTGCTCGTGTTCTTGATGAGCCAGTTGGCATACGTGATCATTGCGGTCGAGCGCAGAGCGGGACCATCTTCACGACGCGTTAGTGAGCAGAAGACGCATCGCGTTTTGGCATACCTCGCTGAGGTCTAAGCGATGACGTCAGAGCCAATTCACTGAAAATTGTCGAGAGCTGCTCAGCTTACCTGCCCCAAGATCCGGTGAAGGCCGTGCCGTTAACCTCGAACTAATGCAAGGTCAGCGAAGCCCTTTGGCTGAATATATTGTAGTACCTTGGGTTCTCCGAGGCCACCGGTTGTCAGGGATCCGCTAGGGTTTGAAACCTGCTGCAGATCCTTCTCTGCAGTGACAAAATTCTGGATTTGACCCAAAAGCGAAGCGTCCTTTCCCGTAGTGAACCTGAAGCAGCGAATTATTTAAATGGACGTGTTCCGAGCATGAAACTGCGTACTGATCGATGATGACTTTGAACACCAAAGACGAATCCCGGACCCAAGTGAAAACATAGTCCGGATTGACGGTGCTCGGGCTCGCAATGACAATTCCGGACTACATATAGGTCAATTGATGCATGTACGCGCAGGAAACGCGGCCGCGTACTTTGGCGCCTTGAGACTTGGCCCCACTCGCGCCAATGTTCGCAAGCATCCCGGCCTTCGCGATGGGAGACTCCGACGCGATGTACGAGTCGACCGAGGTCTGGGCGAACACCGCGGCGCATAGCGACAGCGCAGAGAAGAGTACGACGCGCATCCTGGTCTGAGAAAGGTCTTGAACGCTGTTGCAGGTGAAAGAGTGCAGCGACGACACGGCCTCCTTATAAAGAGACCCAGAGATCTGATGAGCACGGATGAGACGAGTTCTGACGACGGGTGCGCGTGTACCACCATTCTCGTGACCCCGGAAGTAACAGATCGCTGAAATATGGGGTGATGCGGGGATGCGGGGCAGAATGTTCAACTGTCCAAATGCACATGTTTATGAGGTTTCTACGGTGCATGGACGGTACTTACAAGCAGGATGGTGGTGGTACGGGTCCAAGAGTGGCTGATTACCTAATTGTATCGTAGCTTCAAGTCGGAGCCCATGCTCGATTTATTTTGGCCTCGATGTACTTATGTTGCCTGATTTTTTTTGCGCGCTTCGGACCATTCGATGACATCGTAACAAACCAAGTATCACATGGAACGGTAAATTTATGTGCCGGCAAGCGTCGGCAGGAGTCGGCAGTTTGGCATTTGCCGAAGATTGAAACTCCGCTTGTCAACGTTTAAGTTGCGTTTCTCACCCCTCCCTCCACGCCTCTCAAAGCACGCCAGCTCCTGAGCCCGAGCCGTCTTGTCCTGCAAATTCTTGCGTCGCAACTTCCCGGCCGGATCCTTGTCCAGTTCGAATTTCGCCTTGCGCAGCGGCGCCCTAACGCTGCTTCTCGACGCTTCAAGGGTAAATCACCCCGTCAAACCCTAGGTTCTCCGCCAAATTTCGAGCTGCAGCGTGAAAGCCGAGGCGCAAGGATTCGTATCACATCGTTGAGAGAGAGGCTCCGTTTCATAGATCCTAACCAGCGCTCAATACCAGTCACGAGGAGGCATTCTGTCCCTGTCTCGACGCTGTCTCGACAATAAGTGATAAAAATCGAAAACACGGGGCAGTATTTAAAGGCGGACAAGGTGGACTCCTCCAAAGTTTCCAACCAGAGATTTGCCCTCCGTCATGAAGTTCATTCTCAATCTCCTCACTATCTCCTGCTTTTATATCGCCGCCGTCTGGGGACAGAGAAGCTTCATTGGATCTCCTCATTCCGGCGACACCGTACATTTCAACAAGAACTTCACCCTCCAACTCGTTCGCCCAGTAAGCGCCGTCAATACTCGACATGTACCGTTTATTCATTGTAGCATCCAGAATAGCCTTCAATCATCCACCGAAATAGGGCTCGCCATCGGTCTCCTTTCCTGCCCAGTCTCCCAAGGGCCGGTTTGCCCATCGCCTACGTCGCAGCTGGGAACAGTTCTGTTCACAGGCCAATTTGCTCCCACTCGCCACGCCGACAACACGATCTATGAGAACTTTACACTGACGGTTCCGAACAATGACTTCCTCTCTGCGGGAAGGGCTCAATTGGCCGTCGTTCGTCTGCATTTGATTGGGGTGAGTAACTCGCATTGACTGTCTATCTCGCTGATTCAACGCGCGTAAAGGCGGGCCCATCGCCTGTTCTCGAGATCAACAATATCACAGTGAGCCTGAGCGCGTAGAGGGGGGATTTTGGACACTTGTTCAGTGGTTATCATACACGAAGCACTGCAGAATTACTGGTATAAAGATTCACAGCCATTGGTTCCGATTCCCAAAGTGAGAAACAAATGCACCAGTCTCTGCGACGGTCCAACGATTGAAAACCTCAAGCTGCATCTTGACTGATTGCTCAGGCGAGATAGGACCCTTGAAGTCCGGTGGTGCGACCTTAGCAATCGCCTCCGCCAACCACTTGGATTCTGGGTCATCTCCGACTGCAGTGATACCATAATTCAATGACCGTGTTGGGTGGAAGATAATGACCAACCTGGAAGTGCCGCGGTATTCACCGCTCCTGGGCTCATTGACAGGAAGACAAAGCCGTCGGTCTTGTAACGCGCTGCGTACTTGGCCACAACCATGTTCAACGCCGCTTTGGAGATGGAGTAGGATACCTCTCCAATGGTTTCCCCGGTAAGTGTGACACCAAGATCGGCCAGGGGACTACTCAAGGTGAGAACCTTCTTTGACGTGCCATTTTTTAAAAGCGGAAGAAACGCGTTGGTAGAATGCACTACGCCGATAGTGTTTGTTTTGAACTTGAGCAGGAAATTGTCAAAACAAAATCAGAAGCTATGGATGTTGCACGCACATGGTCAAGCATATCTTCCTCGACGGCGCCGGGACTCGGACTGAAGCAATGATCAAATTTTGAATGCCTGCCTGTTCTGCCACTAAACGCACTCACAAGTTATCGATAGTAAATCCAGGATGGCCGCTTTTGGCAGCGTTATTGATCAGATAGTCTAACTTGCCGCCAGTGACCCTTGAGACCTCGGTCGCAGCAAGCTATGTAACCAGAAATGAGTTTCCACGGGTCGGTAAGAAAACTGTCTTCGGACCTCGAGAGCCTTTGCGTCAGTGATGTCCGCCTGCAGAACGATGATGTTCTTCCGCGAGAGTTCATGGAGCTGGGTAGCGGTAGCTTTGTTGCGAACAATAGCGAACACGGTGTTGCCGTTGTCCGCACTAAGCTGATTGACGAATTCGAACTGCGTTGTGTTAACCCATGGAACAACAAAATGGATAGAACGGCACAAACCCCGATTCCTCTGGCGGCGCCAGTGACAACGTAAGAGGGCATAGCGATTGTTGAGAGAGCTGGTGGCAAGCGGGGTGTTGGTCAACGAAGGGTGGCGGCGCAGTATTTATAAAGACTCGGCTCTGGTTCAGTCATATTAGTTGGAAAGATTGTGTGCGATATGCCTGTTGGAAACTTCTGATGAAAACAACGGCCTTTCTTCTTTCGTGCAGCGAAATAAATACACTGGGTCGGGAATCTGGTTCGTGACCCGCGGAGTTTGCGTAATATCTGGAGACGACTGCGTTCACCATAGAGGTCGCCATTGGGTCGCAAGCGCTGTCCAGAAAATCAAAACCACGTGCAGACGGGACCGTTACCTACTAGTAGGTACTACCGTGGCAGCCTGCACTCCGGAAAAAGGCAAAATTTCGGGTCCCTGAAGAGGTATCTTAAATGTTTATTATCGGGAACAGTATTAGTACCAACAAAACTGCGCCTGAAATGCAGAGTTCCTGACTGTCTGAAGAGGTTTCTGAAATGATTAGTTTTCGAATCAGTAGCTGGTGATCCGATACTTACAGTTTCGGGCACCGTTTCCGTTCTCCAGAAACTGCTCCTAAAACTTTGAGTTTCAGGGAGCAGTTTATTGTCCACCAAAGACAATAGTTTCGGTCACAGTTTTGGATCTTGCCGAAACTATTGTTTTCAGTGGGCCGGGCCGGGCGGGCCGGCCGGTGTCAGGAGCCCGAAAAACAATAGTTTCGGTAACACCGGAAACTGTGACCAACACTATTGTCTTTGGTGCACAATAAACTGTTCCCTGAAACTCAAAGTTTCAGGAGCAGTTTCGGTTGAGTCGAAATTGCACCTGATACGGAACATTTTGGGTGGCCAAATACTATTCTCGAAATTTCTAGTTTCAGTAACCCTTCCAGTGCGCCAGATATGCCACATTTCTGTTACAATTTTAGCCCTGCTTATACTGCTACCAATACCAAAAGTTTAAGATACATCTTCAGGGACCCCAAATTTTGCTTTTTTCCGGAGTGCTGGCAGGACTCCGCCTGCTTCCCGACGAGGCCGATTGAGTGACACGTACGCGCTGTACACAGGTACCGGTGTACTTACACCGGGGCCCATTGAAACCGAGCAGTCGCTCAAAGCACGGAAGACAGTGTAGCGAGTGATGTGCTCCAGCGGAGCTTGCTGCTTGAACTGGCAGCCATTGTCGTTGAAGTCAAGACGAAGAACATCTCGGCAATCAATCGGCAAGAGCTCGCTTGAGCGGCAGTGCGGCGTGCGCACCCAAAATGACATTCGTTGGTGGCATGCCAAGCGAGCTACGGTAATCGAACAGTTGCACCGTTCGTGCATTCAGCAGTTTTTTTTGACAGTCAGCTTCGTTGAGCATGCGAGCGCTACCAAGGGAGGGAAATCTTCGAAACGATCTTTGCGAGCACTTGAAGTTCAACTCTCAAGCTTGACTGAAGATGAAGGCGTGCTTAGGCACTGGAGTAGGGGTGGTCTCCGTGCACCGATAGAAGCAAGCACCAAAGCAGAAAGACATCCCCAGCTCAGTGGCTTGACTTTCAGAACACAGGATATTTAGCTGTACGCAAGTTCCCAACTCACTACAACCACTGCTTCGTCCCATAATGAGAAACAAAGGCGCCAGTGTCTTTGATCGTCCACCGGTTCAAAACTTCGAGTTGCATCCTGACCGATACCTCAGGCGAAATAGGACCCTTGAAGTCCGGCGGTGCGATTTTGCCGATCGCCTCCGCCAGCATCTTGGCTTCTGGGTCGTTCCCAGCTACGAAAAATTTTGAGCTGAGGCGGCGGGTCTGAGTAAATGACCCACTTGGAAGCATCGTCGTATTCACCGCCCCAGGGGAAATTGCCAGGAATACGAAACCGTCGGCTTTGTACTGAGCGGCATACTTAGCGACAACCATGTTCAGCGCTGCCTTGGAGATGGAATAGGAAATCTCTCCAATGGCTCCACCCAAAAGTGTGGCATCGAGGTCTCCAAGGGGGCTGCTCAGAGTGAGCACTTTCTTTGCTGCACCTTCTTTAAGGAGCGGGAGAAACGCGTTGGTAGCATGCACAACACCAATGGTGTTTGTTCTAAACTGGAATAGAAAATCAGGTTTAAGTATCTGGTGGCGTAGGCGGATCGTACAGTGTCCAGCATATCATGTTCGACTGCTTCTGGACTCGGGCTGGACGCATGAGTATTAAAATTGCGTTTGCTTTTCGCTTCTGAATGTACTTACAAATTGTCGATAGTGAATCCCGCATGGGTTGTTTTACCGGCGTTGTTGATCAAGTAGTCCAATTTGCCCCCGGTGACTTTCGAAACCTCGGTCGCTGCAAGCTAGACAAAAATGAGGTGCCGCGGTCCCGAAGAGCTGGAAGAAACCAACTTTGAGGGCCTTCGGGTTGGTGATATCCGCCTCGAGGACTGTAACGTTATTTCTTGAGATTGAGAGTTGGCCAAGTTCTGTCGCAGTATTCCTGCTGCGAACGATAGCAAAGACGGTGTTCGCGCTGTCCGCGCTCAGGTGGTTGACGAATTCAAACTAGACGAGGCCACATTACTAAAAAGGAACACCAAGATGAACAAAACTGCTTACCCCAATTCCTTTGGCGGCGCCGGTGACAACGTAGGAGGGCATGGATGACTAGAGGAAGAGGGGGTAACCAAAGTATATTCCGTTGTCCAAGGATCGAGACAGCCATCTTTATATCGTAGAACCTGACACGGCTCCATTTCAGGACGGCAACAGCCATCAGGTGGCTCAGGCCGCTGACTGACTGCCTCAGCTGAGGCCCGACGCTGCACTGGCAGACACACACGCTTCCGTCGGGGAAACAGCTTCTTTGTTGAGCCCATCCCTTCGCCGGTGGCTGGCCCTGCATGCTTCGACGTCAACTGTTGCTGCTACCTGCAGCATTTTGAACTGCAACTAAAGGACGAAAGGCTATTAGCTCCATCAGAGCCAAGAGAGCGCTGAGCAGTGAGCGCTCAGAAAGCGGGGCGTGCCGCCAGTGCCATGGTTTGTTATGTACACCGGCCTGGGGTGAAACAAAATCTCCTCGACGCGTCTCGGGGTAAAAATCCTCCCGCTGTAAGTTTCGACCATGACATTGAGAATGGTTGGCTCGAGTTCGAGCACCCGTTGTTCAGTTTGGTGGTTCGGAACAAGATGAGTGATGAGATCAAGATCATGGATGATGGCGGGACTCGGATTGTGCCGTGATGATATAGCCTCGCACACAAAGATAACACGGGTAATTATCAAGTACGATATACCGGTGGCAAGGTCCGGCCGCAAAGCAGATGCATAGCCCGAATTCAAAACCACTGCCTTGTCCCATAATGAGAAACAAACGCGCCAGTCTCCTCAACGGTCCACCGGTTGAAAACCTCGAGCTGCATCCTGACTGATTCCTCAGGCGGAATGGGACCATCCCACCCTGGCGGGGCGACATTATAAACCGCCTTTAGCAGCATCTTACCTTCGGGCTCGTCCCCAGCTAAGTACAGCAATTCAGAACAGCCCCAAGTGAGCGAGAGTAAACGACTCACTTGGGAGTATCGACGTATCCACCAACCCCGGGTGCATTGCCAGGAAGACGAAGCCCTCGGGCTTGTACTGCGCCGCGTATTTGAGCACCACCATGTTCAGCGCGGCCTTGGAGATGGAGTAAGACACCTCCCCGATGGCCGGGGCCGAGAGGGTGAAATCAGAGGCCGCGAGGGAAGAAGTCAGGGTGAGCACTTTCTTGGCTGCGCCGTTCTTGAGGAGCGGAAGAAAAGCGTTAGTAGCGTGAACGACGCCGATAGTGTTGGTCTTGAACTGGAATGGAAACCATGGATTCGAAATCTAAATCAGGCATGTGCGGGCTGAACGTACAATGTCGAGCAGATCATTCTCTACGGCCTCTGGACTCGGACTGAAGCACGGGATGAATATGGGTGCCCTTGATTTCGGCAGGAACCACTTACAATCCGTCGAGAGTAAACCCCGGATGGTTGGATCTCCCAGCGTTGTTGATAAGGTAGTCCAATTTGCCGGCGGTAACCGTTGAGACCTCGCTCGCTGCAACCTGAGAATAATTGAGGTTTGGTGTTTCGAAAGACATTATTTTCAAACCTTGAGAGCCTTTGGGTCAGTGATATCCGCCTGAAGGACCGTCACATTCTTTCTCGACAGATTCGTGAGCTGGGTCGCGGTCGCCTTATTGCGAACGATGGCAAAGACAATATTTCCGCTGTCCGCGCTGAGCTGGTTGACGAATTCAAACTATAACAATCATGAGCGCCAGCTACTGAACAATAAACTGAAACCACAAACTCCAATTCCCTTGGCGGCGCCGGTGACAACGTAAGATGGCATGCTGAGCTGAGGGAGTGGGCGGCGAGCTGAAGGTGGGTAGTGCTGTTGTTCAGCGATTCCACGAGACACGCGTATTAATAGTGTAGAGGCTGCAACGGCGCTATTTCTGCGTCCGTTCATCAGGCCACCTATGCATTACATATTTGGAGTAGCTTGGAGGTAGTGGCTCTGCGCGCCAGTCCGAAAGTCAGGCAACAAGCAAGCCATTTTTTAGTTTAGACGGGCGTCCGCTTTGAGCACTGGACAGCATGCTTGAATCCAGTTCCTAGGCGATATAGAGGATTCCAAGAATACAGCGAAAGGCTCCAAAAGTATAGCGTGTCGAGACGGAGGCCGCGAAAAATCTGGTTAATCAGTCGCGGCGATGCACCGGTATGTTGTGTTTTGAAACGGCATCTTTCGACTGGCCATACATTTTCTAAACGGTTATGGCCCGTGCATTGCGCACTTTGACGTGGGCTCGGCTCTCTGTGCTCGAGTCAGAAAATGAGCAAGCCGTTTTCGAATTTAGATTCGGCGTCGGCTTTGGACAATGGACAGCAAGCTTGATTCCAGTTCCTAGGCGATATGGAGGATTCCCTGAATATAGCAAGAAGGTATGGCATGCCTCGGAGGCCGCGAAAAATCTGGTTCATCAGTAGCGGCGGTGCGTATGGAGTGTTTTGAAACGGCGTTTTTCGACTGGCCATACCTATTCTAAACGGTCCCGTACACGCTTGAACCCAATTCCGAATCCTACGCGATATGGAGGATTCCCCAAATACATCGAGAGACTTTAAAAGTCTAGCGGGCTTGTTAGAGGCCGCGAAGAATGATAATCTAGTTCGTTAGTCCACTTGTGGTGACCTGGAGCAAAATTTTCCGACTGGCTACACCACGTCCAAACGGTTATAAAGAACCGTTTACGCTATGGGCGCCATGCATGCGCTCATGGGCTAGTCTCTGAGGCTGAGCTAGACAACTGGAGGGTAGTGTCAAGGCACGAACTATAACCGGGACCAGTGCCAGAACGTATGGACGTTCTGCGAAAATAGCACTTGGATCTGATGTAGTCCGGACGGACTACTTTAGTATACCAGCTCATGCGCATACGAGGTATGAGCTCAGCTGGAGGAATGACATATGACAACGGTGCTCGCAGAGGCAAGCTCGTAAGATTCCTCGAAGAATGACATTTTTCAGAAGGGTGTGGACCGCGTCAAGGACGTCAATAGAGACAACGAGGTGTTTATGGAGAGAGCACGACAGTATATAGAAAGAGTACAGAGTTCGGGGGGACCTAGAGCGAGCAAAGCGTCAGAAAAGAGGATTTTCGAAAAGTGACAACGAGAAAAAAGAAAAAAGGTCAGAATTGCAGAAGTAGGGATCATCAATGGACTGGGTCCGTATGAGATTAGCTTGAAGCTTAATGTGATAGGTTTTCATCACAGAGGGGGAAGGGAATAAAAGACTCACAATTCAATGGTGGTGGTTTGTGGTCAAGAGAGCTGACCCTGGGAAACGGCCGAGTCGGCTGGCATCGGTTCCGCTCGGCGCCATGTCTGCACCAAAGGCACCCCCAACCAAGCCCACCAGGAAGGAGCGTGAGCGCGAGAAGAAAGACAAGGAGCGCCTCTCCCAGCCTCCCAACACTGAGCGTGTCAAGACCGTCGTCCGCAGACTGCCCCCAAACTTGCCCGAGGACGTGTTCTGGCAGAGTGTACAAGCCTGGGTCTCCGACGAGACAGTGACCTGGAAGGTATTCTACCCCGGGAAGCTGCGTAAACGGTACATTATGCCCTTGAAAAAATGGCCGGATTCGATAATGACTTGGTCGAGGAAGGCTCAACAAGGAGAACATCCCGTCCCGCGCGTACATCGCATTCAAAACCGAGGAACAGCTTGCACAGTTCAGCCGCGAGTACGATGGGCATTTGTTTCGCGATAAAGCTGGTACGTGTCTTGGGTGTTACTGGATGCGAGCTCACACCAGTTCAGGAAATGAATCATACGCTGTGGTAGAGTTTGCGCCGTATCAGAAAGTCCCGCCGGAGAAGAAGAAGGCAGACGCGCGCAGCGGTACCATAGAGCAAGGCCGGTATTCAACGTTGAAGGGCTTCGGGATTGAGACTGACATATCTTGAGTAGATGAAGACTATATCTCGTTCCTCGCGTCCCTTAATGCTGAGAACAGCGCTGAACCTGCATCGTTCGAATCTCTAAGTACGTTGCATTATCGCTGGTCGTGCTCTACTAATCCTATTATCCTCAGTGGCAGCCAACCAACCGCCACCAGCCCCCAAGACGACCCCACTCTTGGAGGCACTCAAAGCCGAGAAGGCAGCTCAGAAGGAGAAAGAGTCGGCAATCCGCCAAATTGCTCAACAGAAGCGGGATGAAGCCAAGAAGAAGAACGCTAACGCCTCGACTGCGTCCACCAGCGGCCCAGTTCTCAGCAAAAAGGCTGCCAAGAGAGCCGCTGCAGCAGCAGCCGCTTCCTCGGTCTCGACACAGGGCCAAGCACCAAAGCCCGGTGTCGCAAGTGGCTCAAAGCCCGGACCCTCGAAGCCAGGTCCCGCCCCGCCACAAACCCCGAATGGCACCACCGCAGCAGCGCCGCCCCGCCCGCCCAAGCCGGCCAAGGCCCCCCGCCCACAAGGGATCCCCGGCCCGCCTGCGGTGCCTACCGACGTCTCCGTCGCATCCGCGGCCAACACGGGTATCACGAATGAGCCCGCCGCCGCCGCCCCCCGCCGCACGCGCCCCGTCATCGGGCTTGCGTCGCGCCAGTTCGAGGCTGCGCTGAGCGGAGCGGGCGTCGCCGGCGGCCCCGAGCGCAAGTCCCGCAGGGAGCGCGAGCGCGAGCGTGCCACGGCGGCCGCCTCCGCCGAGGGAGAAGCTGCCCCCGCCAGCTCTGGGACCGGTGCAGCGAATGGGGCTCCGACGCCGCGCAAGGAGAAGCCTGCACGGCGCAAGGACAGCGTCAGCGGGGGCGTGGCGGTGTCCACTCCCGGCGGGAACGCGGCGGACGTGCGCGTCCCGAGCATCCTGCAGCGCGCCTCGGAGCCGGTCGTGGCGCCGCTCGTCGTACACCGCATCGACGGCGACGTGCCGGTGCAGCCGCAGGCGGGCGTCATCCCGGTGACCTTCTCTGCCAACGGCGTCCCCCGCGGTGCCGGCGGCGGACGGCGCCCCCCGCGCGGTGGCCCCGGAGGCGCGCGTGGGCGTGGCGGTGCTGTAGGCGGCGGCGTTCCAGTTAGTCGAGGCGGTGGATAACGCACGGCGCACTCTTCGCATCTCCAATCACGCTCACCCACTGCCGAATATCTGCGACCCGACGTATTCCAAGGCACATTGACAGACCCTGCTTCCCGCTGCACGCTGCGTTCGGTAATGTAACGTTTACCGCGCTGCGTACGCTGCATATTTCTTCTTCGGCGACGACATGCTTTGGAGTGATGCATTTGCATTGTCCAGTAACTGGCAGCGTATACAACGAAAACCGCTTGTGTACGTGAGGTAGTATGTATGCTAAAGTACTCCGTCTCAATTGTATCACTATCAGATCCTAGATTTCTTTTACAACGCGAATGTGTTTTCCACTACTTGAAATCAGCAAAATTAGGTTCACTTGCTCTTCTAGCATGTCATTCGCCACACTTGCGAGCGTCTGAGTTGTAAGAAGGCAGCAATGGGTCCGCGTTGAGGACCTTGAGGTCAGGGCAGTGCCGGCACGGCATTGGGTCTTTTGGTTGTGTTTGCCAGCAACATTGATCCCACTGGGTCTTGCTCCCGAACCACGGCGAGAGCAAAAAGTATGGCCGCTATATATTACATCTGGATATCCCGGGCGCTCTGTGATCCTCTGCGTGTCCCTAGGCTCTTGATGGGATGTCCATCCTGGGGTAATCGCAGAGGCTGACGCAGAATGCGCACCTGGGAGTATCCAAGTTGGCACAACCGTCTTCAATCTCGAGCTTGCGGCTCATTGTTCCTCAACAAACAAGTATCTGTCCCTATGCTAAAGCCCCACCTGTGGGGACCCTTCTGGCCTCTATTCGCCGTCTCTGTTTCGAACGGGGTCCAAACCCATCTTTCCGGTCTTGCCCATCCGGTTTCTCTTTCATGTCAAGTGCATATTTTTGTTCCCTTCCGTGACTTGCATTGATCATCTCTAAGACTCTCTTACAGGCCATGTTCGCCGGTCGGAGCTGGTACCGGACTCGTACAACTACAACAACACCTGTGCCTGTGGAATGCAAGCCGCCGCTGCTACCGACAAAGAGTAGGATTCTCAGAAATAATTCGTAACCTTATCGAATACATTGAAACTATGAGAATGATGGTGGACAATGGACAACGCCGGACTCCATCACTCCACCTCTTTCGCCAAACCACATTGGCTGTAGCTATACGTTCACAGGTTTTTCGTTCAAACAAAATACTCGGTCACCTCCACCTCTTTTTTTGCCTTACTGCCGACCCGTAAACCGTCTCTGTCTGCTTGACCCACTGGCTACAAAATTCTAGCTGCCCTATTTTGGCTGCAGCACAACCGTCAAAACCGAATGTCTATACATACATAGCTCTAGCTGTTCCTATACAGTCATTAGGTTCCAACTCTTCTGCTATAGCGGAAATGCTCTGACAGAAGACGCGCACATGAACACTTCGAGCTGTCTCGGTGCAACGAATCATCTGTAGTTTTATCACTGCCGCATGAAAGCCTCAACCCTAACATAACATGTACAACTCGGTGGCCGTATCGATATCATCTCATCTCTTGAAAAGACCTCACTCAACATGGTGCTCGCGCGGTCCATCGTTGAGCGCCTCATCGCTCATAAATCACTCCTGGACAACCTCCAATTCGCACAAATTGTCCGTTTCTTTGATATGACAGACAGAATCTGGCCGGAAATCGTCCCACCAGAGACATCTTCTTGTCCAGCAGTGCTTCCGTTGCCCGTCTCGCATCTGCTTGCCTCTGTCTTGAGTGTGGAGCTCAGTGTTATTCAGCTCATGTGGACCGCTTTCGGAGATCTGGCCCAACAATCTCATGCGGAGGATTCTTCGCCTTCATTGGATGATGCCTTCCGTATCCACGGGCACTCCACAAAAATTGGTATGCTAGCTCTTTCTTGTGCTTTTGCTGCAATCTGACCTGGCCACAGGTGCCGAGGTCCTATCCCCACCTATCTCCTTCTGCCTCAAGCCAGCGTGTAATTCTCACAAACTCGCTGAGGTGATCACGGTAGAAGGGCGCCTGTACACTTTACGCCGCGGCGTCCTTCCAATATTTTCAAAGTCTTTGTATTGCCGTTGTAAGTGTCGGTTCCGCATGTGCTATAAGTGTTCTTATTTCTTGTTTCAGATTGTCATACACGTTATTATCACAACTACTTTGTCACCCAAGCGGGTGCGCCTGGCGCCCGGCGGGAGTACTATTCAGAAAAAGTCCCTGCATTCCTCCACATTTCCGAGTCTGCGTACATCGAATCCGATCTATGCCGCCAATTTGGAATCCAGATGGCCTTGGCTCAGTATGTCTTGCCCGCTTCATCATCCTTCCAATATACTGACTCAACTATGAAGTGACACTTGCCAGGGAATTGCACGCGTATACAACAAATTACTGGGCGACTCAGATTTGCCCACCGCTTCCCGACTCAGCATTGAACTTACCGGCGACCTTGTCTTGGATGGTTTTTTGTTGCACGCAATATTTCAGGACAAGCAGAATCGCCGGGAGATTCTCTCGCTGCCCCACGAGGGATACCAGAACCACCGGTATGACGAGGCTCTGGCTGAAAGAAACCGGCGTATGGCTGGCACCGGCCAGGATATGTGGGCTCATTCATGTAACCGCTGTATGAAGATCTATCAGGGGGAAGATGGACGGTGGTGTACGTCTTTTTTTGAATGTTTTCAGCATGCAAACTCACTTCATATTTCTTTTCAGATCGCATGACTGCAGGTGTACACGACGGAGTTACCGTGCGCCATCTCTGTTGTGCGGTACACGACTGTCTTGAGGCTTTATCTTCACAACGCAATCATTTTTGCAATTCGCACCACGATTTGGCCAAAATTTGTGCTATACAGGGATGCAACGCCAATGCAGAGCCGGGTTTTCACACGTGCACAAACGAAGACCACCGCGCCTTTCAAAAAAAAGCAGATGAACGCAACACTGCTATGTTTCAATTACGCAGCAGATTGCGCAAAGCTAATATCTCTGAAGTTCCTCTCGCCGGATCTGCAGCAGGGCCGGCTGAACCCCTCTTTCGACCGATGACCGAGGACCCGCTTTCGGACGAGCCACCCCCCACTAAAATCAAGGGTAGGTTGACCCGGAACTGGACTCACAACGAACAGCTCTTTGTTCGGTCTTGTGGGATCATCATTTCCCGCGCAACTCTTTTTGGAGCTGAAGGAGTTACTGGTGCAAAGGTAATCTCTGCGCTTTCTGCTGTTAGCCTTTGATTTGACATCAAGCACAGGCCTTCTTAAAATGCACCTTCCCTCCCCAATATCCTGGTGCAATGCCTTCGTACATATTTTACGACAACAACTGCTCCCTTTTGAAGCACCTTCGGAGCTGCGGCGATCATTATTTTGACAATGTCGGCCTTCCTGTCGACGTGTTCCACTTCAAATGCAAGCACTCTGGGGGCGACATCTTTTGTCAAACCCATTGTAGCCCTGCAAGGTTCCGAGAGCTCATTGGCGCGGATGGCAAGTGGGTTTTCAATTCCTCGGCTGCCGAGCAGGCCAATGTCTGGTTCGGCAAGTACCAGAACATTGTGCAGGATATGGCGGTTCTCAAGTGAGTGCCTCCGAATGTCAACGTCAAGAAACTCATTTCCCGCAGATACAATTTCTACTTGGACGAGATGATTCGTCTTCACAACGAGGACACTGCTGCCAGCCTCGCCGCTGATGGGCATGCCCCTCACCTTCAGTCAGAGTCTATGCTTCGTGGAC